>JAKWJA010002494.1:49106481-49327864 GCA_027704765.1 Solanum habrochaites
TGCTGCCATCTCGTGCACGCGATACGCCTATCTTCTTATGAGGAACTGTTGAAAATTACAGACTTTGAAACTTTCCTCTTGCCACGAAGATGCTAAGAAATATCTAGTTACCAATCACTGTGCAGTTGCTACTCCCACTAAATTCAACTCCAATAACGCAAAACAACCGTTAGACAAAACCAAACCAACCTCAACAATGGCGCCCAAACTGTGGGTCAAGCGCCCCCACCACAAGGGCAGTCCATCAATCAAACGGTATTATTCGCTATCAAATATGTAAGATTTGCCACCCCCCGCCTAATGATTGCGCTCGAGATCTCAGAACACTTAAAGAAAAGCCACTGCCATGGGGCTTTACAACGGAGACCAATTCCTGGATAGTTGACGCAGGAGCCCACCCATACATCACAACAGAGCGCACAAACCTTACAACCCATAACGCAGGTAACGAAGAGATGTCTCCATGGCCGTGATGGTAACAAAAATCCTATTCTCTCAACACTGGTTCTACTAAATTAAATGCATCAAAAAATTTGTTTAAATGTTTTAAGGCTAAATCACACTTTGTCTGCCCCCCTTACATCAAACTCAAAGCTTATCTCTGTTTCTAAATTCCTGTTCAAGAACAATTTAAGTTATTGAATTGTTTCCTTTAACTTTGTGGAAGGATGAAAACACGGCAGCCACTTGGTGACACGGCGGACAAAACAATGGACATAGGAGTGGCTGTCTCACATTCCCAAGCTACATTATCTCACATCCAGCCATCTCACACTTGGCACCAACGTCTTGGTCATCCTCACTCTAGAGTTAAGAGTTCTTAGGTTTATTTGCAATAAATTCTCGCTACCGTTTCATGAGAAGAGATAAAAATTTCATTGTTTAATTCATTGTTATCTAATAAAGCTCATCAAACATTCTTTTATCAATTGTCAGGGTGTAGCTCTCTTAAACCACTTCAAATTATTTTCAGTGACTATGGGGGGCCATCAACAGTTCTTATGCTCTGATTAAAAAGTGTCTTATTGTATTTTTGTTGACCAATATACGAAGTACCACTCTGTCTCTAACAATACAAATAACAAGTGAAGTTAAAGATATCTTTCAACAATTTCATCTATGAGAGAAAAAAACATTGTGCCTCTAAATTTTATCATTGTTATACTGTGGCGAGGTGAGTATAAAGTCTTGAACTCCTATCTTTCCTTCAAGGCATTCAACAACCTCTCTACCCTCCCTATCAACCAAGGAGTTGCCCACTTTGCAGACGGCGACATCGCCATATTATCGAAACTGCTAAAGAAGGAAGAAACACTCTACATGAGGAACGTCTCTCCCACCCCCAATTCTGGTCTTTTGCATGCCATCACACTGTCTACCTCATCAATTGTCTTCCAACCGTCTCACCTCGATAATCACTTCCCATTTCCAAAGCTTACTTTAGGAAATAACTAAGTATAATTCCCTACAGAATTTTTGGTTGTTTATGTATCCATGCTAAAACCAGACTCCAAAAATTAAACTTGATCAAAAAATTACCCCATGTGCTATTCTTGGATTCTCCCACTATCCCATCACTGTCACCAGTGTTTTGACCCTAATTTCTGCAAAGGCTTTACTTATTCGAGATTGTGCGAGTGTTGAGGATGTTTTTCCATTTAAGACATTTCTCTACCATTGCCATTAAACTCAACTCACCTGGAAGGCACCACCAACACTGCAAGTTCTCAGGACCCAAACACCCAAAACTTCCCATGTTACAGATCTACCAACTCCATGAAAATGCAGCACGCACTATAACAGAGTTTCAATCACCATCTGCTTCCTCTCCAGCCCAGTTCCGGAAGACAACTCAAAATTCGCAGTTTCCTTTTTATCGACGATGGCATCAGCAAACAAGACGGCAACAAGATTCACCGCTAGAAACCCTCCTACCTCTCAAGGGTAAATTTTTGGTCTTCCTCATCTTCAATAATTTGCTTCCCAGAAAAACACCTCTTCTATAATACTGCCCAGCGATTTAGCACTACCCGGCCCTCCCTACACCCTCTCAAACGCCGATACCCAACCAACACACAAAGAAGCTTGTCCCTTCCTTGTCTATCCCGTGAAGAAACACCAACCCCACCAACAAATAGGCTTCTCAACTAGCCGTCATACCTTCGAGTTTAGAACTCGCTCCTTCACCGCATCAATGTCCGTCCCCCTACCCGTGCTGTCACTCGATCCCAAAATTATATCACAAAACCAAAAAAAGATTTTTGATTACCTGAAGCCAAATTGAACCCCACGTCACACCCACTAATGTCAAACAAGCACAAAAAATATAGAGAGTGGAATATCCAGATATCCCTCCCCCCAAGTAGAAACTTGCAGCTCGATGCCAAACATTCTCTAATGACTTATATTATCTATAATATTATCTTTTTTTATCAAATCTATAATGTTTTAGTACATAAACATTCACTTATTTAATAGAAGTAAATTTAAAACAGACCAATTAGTTCATTATTCGATTATGTCGTCATTAAAATGAATTGTAAAAAATTCATACAAAGGGAGAAGGGGGGAGTATTGGGTTCATTTATGTCACATATGTTACTACCAATTTGATGTGTTCTTTTTTAATTTATGTATTATTATTTTTTTTTATGATTACACCTAATATATATTGTTAAAGGGTTACAGTAAATCTTCATGTTTTTACTTTTATAGTTATAGACAAATAAAATATGCGATGTCAGCTTTTACATGAAAAAATAATCACTCTAAAATGTAATCGGTAAAATTGTCTAGATGGTAATTTTGTGAAATAAGTTAATTTCTTATTTTGATATATGAAGTTAAGTTGAATTCTTCTTCCTAATTTTTCATAATTTAAATATGGTAATGTTTCTCAATATGCAAGTTATAATAAAAATCTTTATTTTTAGTTTATTGTTGCCCATTTGACAGTTAAAGCATATGAAACCCAAATATTAATATGATTGATCTGAATTTTTTATGATCCAAAACAAGATCAAAGATTTAGGAAAAAACAAGATATTTAGTTGTAAACTTGATAGTTGAAGAGGGCTGGGGAGAAACAAGTTTCTGTTGGTAGAGAGATGAGAAAGTAGAATATGACGGAACCAAAGCGAAATATATTTTAAGAGTGTGAATTATATTAATACTTTTATCACATATTTTTTATTCATTCAGACTCATAAAATTTAGTAAGAACTTTTAAAAGCGAAGAGACAAACTCATATGCGAGAAATTGTGTAATCCTGAATCTAGTTCAAATGTTGTTAATATATGAATTCTTCTTTTTTTTTCAAAAATATTATTATTGATATATAACCACGAAAATAGTTCTATCACATTTTAGATTATGTAAAAAAAATCTCATTTTTTTTGTTTACTGTTGCTCTCACTCCATATATAAATATTATTTTCATCACCAAACTTAGTTCATATCGAATTTTTTTCTTTTCAGTCTACTTTGTATTTAGAAACTAACCAAACCAACTCTAATTTATTTTTATAAATTAGTCTCGAAATCTTTTCTCTTCTTTTCTTCTCAATCTCATCTCTATTCAACAACATTTATATATCAAACAACTGTTCATTTAATAGATGGTATTAGAAAACGTTCTCTCTTTTCCTACTTTGCTTTTGTAGATCATTTAGATATATAAAACAAAAATCCTGCTTTTTTTTTTATTTCGTTTCTCTCACTCCTAAAAAAAAATATTACTTCATCACCAGCTTCGTTCTTATCGGGAATATTTTGCTTTTTAGTCTGATTTATCTAAGAAAACTTTACAAACACCTCTTTTATTTCATAGTTAATCTCAAAATCTTTTCTCTCCTTTTCTTTTCATCTATCTCTATTTTCATATATTTAAACTTATATCAAACACATTTCATTTACTAGATGTAAAATCAAAAAACAAGTCTTTTTTGTCTTACTCTTTTTTTTTCCTTTATATTTTTCCAAGATCTGATGTTCATCTAACAAAACAAATTTAAGTGATGTATATAAACGATGATCTCTTTATTGATTCTTGATCCACTTTTGAAGGTGATGAATATAATCATCGCAAAAAGGTTTCAAATGATCAAATTCTCTCTGTAGAAATTAATCAGAATGAGGAGAGAAATTACTGCAAAATGATGATATAAAACATGACCATACAATGAGAAGGATGTGGAAGTAGCAAGATGTGAAATTGATTTTGCAAAATTTGAAAGGTGAGTGAAATGATGGTTAGAACGAGGAAAACTGAAGATTTTTCGAGTGGATCTACTTAATGAGAGGAATTGGTGGCAAAAAAAAAATAAACATCGGAGTATTAGAAAACACTGGTCGTAGGACGCAAGTTGGGTAGCTTTAGTCGTTATTAGGATTGTCTTACTAGTTCAGCCATTATGTTTAATTAGATTACTTTAGTTCAATTCGTTTAGGAGTCTATTTACTTTCGTGTAAACCTCTTTCTAAGAACTTGCTGCCTTCATTAATAAAGTACATTCAGTCTCATATGGTAGCAGGGCTGTTCACGCTTTCTAAAGAGTACGATCCATTTTTTTTTTCTCTCCTCACGCAGATCAGCAACATGACCAACAACTAATGGCAACAATCCAAAGAGTTTGTAAATCCTGATAACACGACAAACTCCAATTATTATCATTCAAGTCAAATCTCGAATCCCATTACTAATCAACACTAAGGGGGGGTCACAAACTTCGCACCTGGAAAGGCCCAATTTCCATGCTATATGGCTAAACCTCTTTGGCTATCTCATGGAACCCGTCCGGTCCCTAGTTGCACGATTTACCCTCGGCACAAATTATCTCTCCATATGCCTTTCTAACTTGGTCCGTCAGGATTCAACTCATCAGAATGCTATCATGGCTTCTGTCGAAACCCACTATGCCCTACTGTTGCAGCGCATGACTCGGGCTAAATCACCTTAAGAGGCCTTGCTACCACTTATGCGAACAAATCCAAAACCCGACAGTAGTCAGTCTGTTGATCAGCTTGCCCGTTGTCCCTAAGGACACTCCGCTCCATTTACTGAATATATTTCATCATTCGGTCCTTTTCGGATGGTAGACGCCTGCTGGTGCTCTGTTTCCAATTCCTGAACTATGTCCAAAATACTTAGTGGTCTAGTCCTGAAATTTCCGTTGAAAATCTGGCTGCAATTAGTGCACCGCGCGGAACGCATATCTCTTATGAGGAAATGTTTTGTTTGAAAAGTTACTAGACTTGAACTATTCCTATGCCACGAAGATGCCCATTAAGAAAACTATCTAAGACCATCACGCTGCAGGTTGCTACTCCCACTAAATCAACTCCAATAACGCAACAACCGTTTCGTAGACAAACCAACAACTCTCAACAATGGCGCCAGAACTTGCGTCCAAGCGTCCACCACAAAGGGAGGTCAAATTCAAATCCCAAACGGTAATTATTCGCTATCAAATATTGTAACAGATTTGGCCACACCGCCAAATGCTTGCCGTAGAGATCCAGAAATCACTTTGAAGAGAAAAAGCCAATTATACCATGTGAGGCTTACAACGAAAGGACAATCCCTGGATAGTTGCCTCAGGAGACAACCCATACATCATAACGAGCCGCACAACCATACAAACCATACCGCGGTACGAAGAGTGTCTCAATGGGTGATGGTAAACAAAATTACTACTCTCCAACTGGTTTACTAAATTAAATGCATAAAATAATTGTTTTTAAGCTAACTCACCCACTTTGTCTGCCTTCCATCAAGCAAAGACTGCTTATCTCTATTCTAAATTCTGTCAAGACAATCTTAAGTCTATTGAAATTTTCCTTTTAACTTTGTTGTGAAGGATCTGAAAACACGGCAGCCACTTGGTGCACGGTCGGACTAACAATGGACTTATGAGTGGCCTGTCTCACATTCCCCAAGCTACATTAATCTCCACATCCAGCCCTCCACTACTTGGCAACCAACGGTCTTGGTCATCCTCATCTAGAGTCTTAGGTTATTTGAATTAAATTCTCGCTACAGTTTTTTTTCCAATGAGAAGATAAAAATTTCATTGTAATTAATGGTTTATCTAATAAAGTCATAAACATCTTTACTAATTGTCATTGTGTAGCTCTAAACACTTCAAATTATTTCAGTGACTTATGGGGCCACACCAGTCTTATCTCTTGATAAAAAGTTTGTATTATTGTATTTTTGTTGACCAATTACGAAGTAACTTGTCTCTACACACTACAAATAAAGTGAAGTTAAACGATATCTTTCAAAAATTTCATCGATGATGGAAAACCATTTTCCCTGCCCTCCTAAAATTTAATCATTGTATACTGATGGCGGGAGGTGAGTATAAAAGCTGACCCGATCTTTATTCAAGGAATTCAAACAACGCTCTACACCTCCTCTAACACCCCAAAGAGTTGCACTTGCAGAACGGGCGACATCGCCATATTATCGAAACTGCGGCAAGAAACATCTTAAATGAGGCGTCTCTCCCACCCCCAATTCTGTGTCTTTTGCATGACATACACTGTCTACCTCATCAAGTGTCTTCCAAACTCTCACCTCATAATCAATTCTCATTCCAAGATTACTTAGAAAAATCACCGAATTATTAATCCTACAGAATTTTTGGATTTGTTTATGTTACCCATGGCTCTTCTAAAAACATACTCCAAAAATAAAACGAATCAAAAATTCTACCCATTGTGTCTATTTGGATCTCACTATCCCATCACTGGGGGTCACCAGGTTTTGGACCTAAGTTCTGCCAAAGGGTTTACTTATCTCGAGATGTGCGATTGTTGAGGATGTTTTTCAATTTTAAGAATTTGTTCTTAACATTGCCATAAATCAACTCAACTGGAATGGGCAACACCAACAATGCCCCAAGTTCTTAAGACCGACACACCCAACTTCACATAGTTAAAGATCTACCCAACTCCATTAGAAAGCAGCACGCACTATAACAGATTTTCCATACCATCTTGCTTCCTCTCCAGCCCAGTCCGGAGACAACTCAAATTCGCAGTCTTTTATCCGACGAGGCATCAGAAACAGACGCAACAGATTCACCTTAGAAACTCCTCCCTCTCAAGCGGGAAATTTTTGTTTCCTCATCTTCAATAATTTCTGCTTCCCAGCGAACACCTCTTCTATATCTACGGCCAGCCGGTTTAGACTAACACGCATCCTCTTACCCACTCTCAAACCCGCCGATACCAACCAAACACACAAAGCAAGTTTGTCTCTCTCCTTGTCTATCCCGTTTGAAAGAAGGAAAACCAAGCCCCACAAACAAAACATATGGTCTTCTCAACTACAATGTCCTACCCCCCCTTCGAGTTGGAACTCGGCTCCTTCACCCGCCCAATGTCCGTTCCTCTACCCGTGCTGTTCATCGGATCCCAA
Organism: Solanum habrochaites; assembly: GCA_027704765.1. Classification (NCBI taxonomy): domain Eukaryota; kingdom Viridiplantae; phylum Streptophyta; class Magnoliopsida; order Solanales; family Solanaceae; genus Solanum; species Solanum habrochaites. The sequence continues at coordinate 49,113,909 of JAKWJA010002494.1, forward strand.
AATAAACACAAAACCAAAAAAAGATTTTTGATTACCTAGCCAAATTGAACCCCACTGTCACACCCACTACTGTCAAACAAGCACAAAAATATCGAGTGTGGCATATATCCAGAGTATCCCTCCCCCCAAGTAGAACTTGCAGCTCGCTGCCAACATTCTCTAATGACTTATATTATCTATAATATTATCTTTTTTTAATCAAATATATAATTTTTTAGTTACATAAAAATTCACTTATTTAAATAGAAGTAAATTTAAAAAAAGACAATTAGTATTATTCTGATTATGTGAGTCATTAAAATGAAATTGTAAAAACTTCATTACAAGGAGAAGGGGGGAGTATTGCGTCATTTTATGTCACATATGTTACATACAAATAAAATATGCGATGTCAGCTTTTACATGAAAAAATAATCACTCTAAAATGTAATCGGTAAAATTGTCTAGATGGTAATTTTGTGAAATAAGTTAATTTCTTATTTTGATATATGAAGTGAAGTTGAATTCTTCTTCCTAATTTTTCATAATTTAAATATGGTAATGTTTCTCAATATGCAAGTTATAATAACAATCTTTATTTTAGTTTCTATGTTTGCCCATTTTGACAGTTACATCCATATGAACCAAATAATTAATATGATTGATTCTGCAAAAAATTATGATCAAACAAGATTTAGGAAAAAAAAAAGATATTTAGTTGCTAACTGATAGTTGAAGAGGGATAGGGAGAAACAAGTTTTTTTGTGTGTAGAAGAAGATGAGAAAGTAGATATATGACGCAACTAAAGTGAATTATATTTTAAGAGTGTGAATTATATCAATACTTTTATTACATTTTTTTATTCATTCGTCTCATTAAATTTATCAATAACTTTTAAAAGCGAACAAACAAACTCATATGCGAGAAATTGTGTAATCCTGAATCTAGTTCAAATGTTTTTGTTAATACATAAATTCTTTTTTTTTCAAAAATATTATTATTGATATATTACCATGAAAATAATTCTATCACATTTTTAGATTATGTAAAAAAATCTCATTTTTTTGTGTTTTTAATGTTGCTCTCACTCCATATATAATATATTATTTTCATCACCAACTTCGTTCATATCGAATTTTTTTCTTTTCAGTCTACTTTTATTCAGAAACTCTACAAACAACTAATTTATTTTTATAACTAGTCTCGAAATCTTTTCTCTTCTTTTCTTCTCAATCTCATCTCTATTCAACACATTTATATATCAAAACACATTTTTCATTTACTCTGATTGTATTAGAAAAAGTTCTTCTCTTTTCCTACTTTCTTTTTGTAGATCATTTTAGATTATATAAAACAAAATTTCGCTTTTTTGTTTTTATTTGTTTCTCTCACTCCATAAAAAAATAGTACTTTCATCACCAACTTCTTTCTTATCGAATATTTTTCTTTTTAGTCTGCTTTTATTAAGAAACTATACAAAACAACTCTTTTATTTTCATAAGTTAATCTCAAAATCTTTCTCTCTTTCTTGTCAATCTCATCTCTATTCATATATTTAAACTTATACATCAAACAATATGGCATTTCCTGCGAATTGTCTCAAAAAAAGCTTTTTTTTTTCTTATTCCTTTTTCTTCTTAGATTCTTTCTCAGATCTTGATGTTCAATATATCAAACAATTTAAAAGTGAGGGATATGAACAATGATACCTTTTTATGATTCTGATCACTTCTTTTGAAGGGTGATGAATATAATCATCGCAAAGTTTCAAATGATCAAATTCCATGTATGGAATATCAGAATGAAGAAGAGAAATCTACTGAAAATGATGATTTAAAACAATGACCATACAAGAGCAGGATGTGGGAAGTAGAAGATGTGACATTGATTTGCCAAAACTGTGAAAGGTGGTGGAATGAAATGATGGTTAGAAAGAGGAAAACTGAAGATTTTTCTAATGGATCTACTAATGAGGCATTGGTGGAAAAAAATAAACCTCAGGAGGTCTCAGAGAATTAATAGTAACCCTAGCCAAGAGCCAATTAGAAAAAAAAAAACGATACAAACGAGAGAAGATTGAAAGCTCTTCTGACCAAAAGGATAAAGTAAATTTATAATTAACAATCTCTAAATTTCATTTGTAAGTCATAAAAATGTTAAATTAATTGCTCCTATTATATATGTGTTCTTAATTTTGCATACACCTTTTTTTTTGCAATTATAAAAGGGGTTTAATTATTGAGTTGAATCAGAAATTTTAGTACGCCTTATATGTTAGGTATGTTTATTGCAATACCACATAGAAAAAAGTAAATTATACGTTTTCCAATCGAAGACACAAACTCATAGATATCTACATTCCAAACAAATAATTTGTGTAAGTTAATTTTTTTAATTTAATTTACCCAATTTATTATAAAATGTACCTCTACTTTTTGGAATTGATTTATGATTTAGCTCGTATAAGTTAATCAATCATATTAGGTGTGGATTACTCAAATAATAATCTTAATCTCAAATTATCACATTTTGAGATATGAAAAATCAACTCATTTTACTGTCAATTTTTATTTGATATTATCGAAGTGCTTGTATTCATAAATTTTGTAAAAGAAAAATCAAATTCAACAAGGATATGGGTCAAATAATTGTGATTACTTTGAGTAACTTCCCCCTTTTGTTCTTTGCTTTATATTAACTTTTTAACTTTAGTTTAGCATGTACTTTTGGGGATTTATTAATTCTTTTTTTTTTTTAATGTCAACTAGTTTTACTTAAGTTAGTACTCTTGTTTATATTTCCCTCAATCTATTTCTTTTACTATGTTAGTCTTCACTTATTTATTTATAGTAGTTCATAATTGCTATAAGTTTGTAGAAAAGATAGAAACTCAAACTCTAAAATATTTTCTTCTCCCGTTATTTCATATTCAGCGACAGATTTTACCTTGGGTACATTTCCTAAGAAATCTACTTATTTTTAGAAAGAAAAAAAATAATTTTTCTAATCTACCATTAATTAAGAAGTGGTCACTCAGTCTATTTATTTGTACTTGTCTGCAATACTAAAATAAAATTTTCAGTTTTACTTGTCATGTATAAATTATCAAGAGAATGATTATTTGTTTTCTGTTTTAATTCTAACATAAGCGGTTAACTTTCTAAATCATTTTCAAGATAATTGAAAATGCTAATAACCATGGTATAATAGTTAAATATGCTTTTTATTCGTTTTTTTATTATAAAAGTGTGATATCCATTGTGGACAAGTGAAAGTGAGCAAGAGTGTATGTTATATAGTGTTTTGGTCCAGTTTTCTTACTCTTCTATTTTATCTGATTGTAGGGAATTACTCCTACTGGGGAACCCCTTCAGTGAAGCATAACTATATGAAAAGAGAATTGAACCTGGTGGTCGATAGCTATAAGAAGATAAAGAATGAACTCTTTTTGACAAGCAAAATGCGTCATATATATCTAATAACTATTGTAGTATCTATTATATTTTGTCTTTCCCTCCCTCAAGTAGTACTTGCAGCTCGCTGCCAACATTCTCTAATAACTTATATTATGTACAATATTATCTTTTTTAATCAAATATATAATCTATAGTTTTTTAGTTACATAAAAATTCACTCATTTAAATAGGAGCAAATTTAAAAATGGATAATTAGTATTATCATTTATAAGGGGACGGGGGAGTATTGTATCACTTTATGTTACATACAATTCTATGAGTTTTTTAAACTCTTTATGTATTTTTTTTATTATTACTCCAAATATATAATGTTAAGGTTACAGTGAAACTTCATGTTTTTACTTTTATAGTTATATACAAACAGAATATGTAATGTTTATTTTTACATGTAAAAATAATCACTCTAAAATGTAATAGGTAAAATTGTCTAGATGGCAATGTGAGACAAGTTTGTTTTTTTATTTTGATATGTGAAGTGAAGTTGAATTCCTCTATGTTTGCCTATTTTTACGGTTAAATTCATATGAACCAAATAATTAATATGATTGATTCTGCAAATATTTTTATGATCCAACTAGATTTAAGAGGAGCAGAAATTAGTAGCTAAATGGTAGTTGAAGAGGGATAGGGAGACACAAGTTTCTTTTGTGTAGAAGAAGATAAGAAAATAAGAAATATGACGGAACTAAAGCGAAATATATTTTAAGAGTGTGAATTCTATCAATATTTTTATCACATATGTGATTCATTCAGACTCATAAAACCTATTAAGAACTTTTAAAAGCGAAGAGACAAACTCATATGCGAGAAATTGTGTAACCCTAAATATGGTTCAAATGTTGTTGTTAGTACATAATTTCAAAAATGTTATTATTGATATATAACCACGAAAATAACTCTCTCACATTTTTAGATTATGTAAAAGAAATCTCTTTTTTTGTTTTTGTTTTTATTGTTGCTCTCACTCCGTAAAATATTACTTCTATCACAACTTCGTTTGTATCGAATATTTTTTTTTTCAGTCTACTTTTATTAAGAAACTCTACAAAAAACTCTTTTATTTTCATAGTTAGTCTCGAAATCTTTTCTCTTCTTTTCTTCTAGATCTCATCTCTATTTAACACCATTTATATATCAAACAACTTTTTTCATTTACTCAGATTGTATTAGAAAAAATTCTTCTCTTTTCTTGCTCTTTTTTTGTATTTATTTTTAGATTATATAAAACAAAATTTTATAGTTACTATAAATTATCGTGTAATTAACTTTTTGTTCAAAATTTAATTTATTTTTATAATGTACCTGCAGAATGTTTATAGTGACGGTTGAATGTTTGTAGTTGCATTTGCTGAATTCTTTAGCGATGAATTCAACATTCATCTAATGGTTTCTGAGTTGACTACCTTCGCACAAGATATGCAACACTATTATGGAGTACGATCTCGACAAGGTCAAGGTGGGACATGTTAGCGATAGCGATGATCCACTAAAGCTGAAGAGTTATTTCACTCCACAACAACAAGATGACTTGGTTCACATAAGTTAGTGATTATGTACCAATTCACAGACAACTTTTGATGTTTATTATTTTTTAGATACATTAGCTAATATTTAGTGTTTGTTATTTTGCAAGATACATTTTCTCAAGTTTTACAGTTTTTTGTAATAAAATTATTTAATTTGAATATAATATTTGATACTGTTAGTACCTTGTTACATTTTGTCTATTATAAGTATTTTATACATTATATATTTTATACTCTATATTAATTGTAATATAGAGTATATTACAATTAATATATAATTGATACTATATTATAAGCAGATACAAGGTTTTCCAAAACTTCGTTATTTATATGATACACGATTATTTTTTATATAACAACATTTGGATGTATCACAACACGTGATACTATATTTTTATACTTGATACAAATCAGTTAATTTTCAATATATTTAGTACCTTTTAACATTATGTTTCTTATAAATTTGTTACAAATAAATGACTATAGTTGATACTATATTATAAGTTGACACAAATTTGTCAAATAATATATTATGTATATGATACACAATTATTATTTATCATGCTTTCAATAACACAAATTGATGTGTAGAACAAATTAGCCAAAAAAAAAGTATATTAAGTATATGATACACAATTATTATTTATCATTCTTTCAACATCACAAATTGATGTGTCTCACAATATTAAACCTGATACTATATATTTACAAATGTTTCAATTCTCTAAATTTGCAATATATTTAGTATCTTTTAACATTATGTCTATTATCCTATACACATCACAACTTTTTATCCCGGTCACTTTACAAACACTTGATACTCTAATTATTATCCGATATATAAAAATTTCAAAGGATTAAGTATCAATTCATTATGTTTAAACACTCAATGCAATGTAATAGATTTTCCAGTCAGTTTATTAGCAGTTACAAATAACATTAATATGTGGTCCTTACGAATACACTCTATATTTTAAAAAGTACTTTATATCAAACAGAAAACAGTACACAATAAATATACCAGATTCACTTTATCAAAAATTAACAATAAAAAATATAATCAGAATTGAAAAACGTAATATTATAATCTATTGGATCGAAAATCAGTAAGCTAAATAGGTCCTTAGGTCTTTTTTTTTATACATTCTTCTTGAACGTCTCTTGAACTGCGACGAGTAGTATTCATGTATGAACTTATATCTCTCTGAATTATATCTCGCATTTGAATGTTAATCTAAGTTATTTCTTTAATTCTCTTATAAAAAAAAAATATTTTAACTAATCAAATGTTAAATTTATTTTTGATGAGATATGAGTGGCCATTGTAAAATGGAGACATTTTTTCGAACTTTAAGATTTACAAGATGATTACACTAGTGATGAATAGTTAAATAGTGGAAAGAAACTGTAATGCCCTTCTTGTCATTTTTTATGTTTTAATCTTCTTGCTCGTCTAGAGCGTTCCTATAGCGATTTCACAAGTCATTATGACTGCGGCTGACAGATCGGTCATCTGGTCATATCGTTTTGTTATTGTGTGCCTTTAGATATTTTTGAAGCTTATGACCTTGGGAACGATCCACATTTTTCGATCAAAAGTTTTCAAGAAATGGACATCAAAATCCATTCTTGACGATTCCCATTCAGTTCCGAAAAGGTCAATTTAGTCTAGTATCATTGGTCCGACATGACCTCCCAAAGTTTTCAATGTGGTTGGTGGATTAGGCGTTTTAAACTTTAAGTTTACAGGCTAGTTTGACTTTAGTCAACATTCTTAGTAAACGCTGCTCGGATGAGAATTCCGTCATCAGCGGTTAGCTTCGATGTCAGTTTGGTCCTAGTTTGACCTTCTTCTTTTTTCCCTTTCGGTTTTTGAGTTTTTTTGCTATTTTTCGAGCCCTTTTTGGTTTTTTTTTTACTTAAAATGGTCCATTTGGGGAAAATTGGAACCCACATTTTTATCGAGATGACCTCTGATGAGAAATTTCGAAACTCTCTGGCGTCTTATGAGTTCGGAATGTCGACTTTTGTAGGGTAGGCATATCTATTTTATTTTTAATCAGGTTCCGAACGGATTCCGAGCAACCCGTCGAGACTTGAAAGAAGGTAGCAAAGCTGAATCGGTGCAGCCCCTTTTAAGCGACCAGAAATTTGGGTTTTAAACGACCAGAATTGGGTTTTTAAATGACCAGAAATTCGTCCCTTATAAAACCCAACTTTCAGATTTGCTCTTCACTTTGAACTCGTTTGATATCTGAGTATACAACTCCAAAGTGGGTCGATGTCAAAAGGCTATTTTGAGATTTTTTCGAGTCACCGCATGGTGAGCTTGGAAGCTGATTTGAGGACCCTATTTAAGGTAATTTTGGGTTTTTAAAACTGCTGTCCCATCGCACTCATGTTTCGAGCACAAGTATTGTGAGAAATTTTAGAAGGTGATTTCCTTGTCCATTTTAGGTCCGAATCTAGTGATTCAGAGCCTATAATTGTGGGGGGTTTTCGTGAGGATCGTCCCGGTGGTATGATTGTTTTTGGCTGTTGGAGCATCATTGTTGTAAAACTCTTGTAAGTATCTGCCTGCCATTGTTGCTGATTTTTAGCTTAGAATTTTTGGTTTTTTTTGTTGCATGTTCATGTTGGGACTGTCTTGAGTCCTGAATTGTTGTTCCATTTGGTATAACAAGTTTCCGAAGTTATTTAGGACTTTTATTTTGGGGTTATATCGGGATTTCTCAACGCGGATCCCCACTTTTTTTTTTCCATTTTGACCGCGAATTGACCCATTTCCGTTTCTTTGCGATTTTAGTGTTTAAATGACTGTAATAATACGTTGTGACTCTATTTCCGGATAGTGTATATCAACGTTTTCGAGGCCTTTTAAAAAGTAAAAGATCCGGGGTGAATTTTGGAGCAGCGCGCGTGAATCTTGCGTTCAGGTAGGCTAGGTTTCTCTCTCTTAGTTGAACTCGAACATGTAATGCATGTTGATTAGTTGGGATTTGGGTTGGGTAGTTATTGGATCATGCATAGGTGTTAAAAATCATTTTTCTGCCCTTTTTCTGAGAATATCGGTACTGTGAGCATGTTTATTGTTATTAATTGACCTTCTTTGCTATAATGAATTACTTTTGTATGTTTAATCTGGTTGTCAGAAGTATGTTGGCTTAAGTTTAGGTTTTTATAGGGTTTTCCTTAGAAATGCAATGATTCAAAGTCGGTAGGACTTAGTTTTTATAGCCCCGACGCGTCGCTGCTCAGGGCCCGGCTTAAATCCTTGTAGACTGATGTATCAAAACTTGAGTGTATAGTGGTTATTTAGACGACGTGAGCTTGCTCAGCGATGTTACTCTATTTTCTCCTTTCTTCGTGTTACGCGTCTCGATTACGTCAGTGACAATGATTTCCTCTCCGTGATTCAAAGTTGAGTTTCTATTCGACTTTAAGGTCTACATTGATTAGCTAAGTCTGGTGGTGTTTCCATGGGTTTTTATATGATTACGATAGATAAAGCTTCTCAGCAAGCTATATCACATCTTTGTCGGGTTCCGGATTTAAGGTCCTGCTCGACATCCACAATACTTATGTAGAGCATCTTTTGCCGTTTAGAGGTCCCCCCGCCTCAATTATTTTAGAGCATCCGGTTAGAGGTTCCCGCCCAAGTATTTAGAGCAATATCCGGTTAGAGGTCCTGCCTCAATTACTTATATTTTGCAATTGGCTACTTGTGTATTCTGGGTGAGCGTCACCGGTTCAAGGCCCGCCCTCCTACCGTCAGATTCTACTTTGGTTCCGTCGTGTTTTTTTGGCCTCGAGTTTTCTTCCTCCTTAAGTTATAGTTTTTTGTGTACTCGCCGGGCTTATGGGTCCGTTCGGGTGTTTTATTTTTAAACTTGTGCCCGATTTGTACCTTTCTTGGGCTTATTGTGGGTCCAGTTGGTTAAGTTAGCTTATTTATATTAATTTAGTTAGATCTTTATACCCTCGTGTGCATTATTGTGTTTACTTAGTTAGCCTTCTGTTCTTGGACCTCTAGTTTTGTGATTCCGTCTTTTCATAGTGCTTTACTGTTTCTAGTTCCTCGGCCTATGATGCCTCTGGGTACCTGTTATTTTGGGTACTCATTCCTTCGCTCGCAGCTGTTTCATGATGCAGGTCCGCGCACCAGTAGTCAGCGTTAAGGCGAGTTTTGGAGCATTTCTAGTCTGAGACAGGGGTGAGCACACATTCGAGCTTTTGTACTAATTTCAGTCGCCATCTGTTTATATAAAGACTTGTCTTTTACTTTTCGAGACAGTCTAGTTTTTTTCGGTGGTCCAACTGTTCGGACGTGTACTCGTTTGATTGGTAGCTCTGTATTAGTGACTTCCAACTCTGGGAGGGGATCTTTTAAATATGTATTTATGTTTTGATGCTTTTTTTGTTATATTAATTCTTGCTTAGTCGTGTTTTAAGTTTCTTCTCCCTCACACCCATGTGTGACGTGTTGTTCTGGGTTGTGGTTTGGCTTACTACTGATGGTTTATGTGGTGCCTTTCCATAGCTTCGAGACTGGGGGGTTTGACAAAACTCACCCAATTAAAGCCCCCAAAAAAGACTCATGTCTTTGGACTTAAATTAGGAAGTCCAAAGTTAGATCAAGGATATTTTAGTATTTTCATTAAAATAATAAACCCTAATATAATAGAATCTTAGGTCTTTCTTTTGGATACATTCATCTCGAACCTCTCTTGAACTACGGCGAGTACATTTTCATGTATAAACTTATATCTCTCTGATTAATATCTCACATTTGAATGTTAATCTAGTGGTATATTCCTAATTTTCCTAATTCCTTGATTTTTGTATAAAAAAATATTTTAACTACTCAAACGTCAACTTTTATTTTTTGATGATAATGAGTACCATTACTCAAATTAAAAGACTTCTTTTTCGAACTTCAAGATTTACAATATACTTATATGAATGATGAATATTTAAAAAGTGAACAACAAAACTCAACACAATTAGAAGGCCCCAAAAAAGACTTGTGTCTTTGGACTTAAATTAGGAAGCCCAAAGTTAGATCGAGGGCATTTTAGTATTTTGATTAAAATGATAAACCCTAGTATAAATAGGTCCTTAGATTTTTCTTTTGGATACATTCATCTCGAACCTCTCTTGTACTGCGGCTGCGAGTAGGTATTCATGTATAAACTTAGATCTCTCTGTAAATTATATCTCGCCTTTGAATGTTAATCTGGTTAATTGCTTGATTCTCTTCATTGTTTCCTTGTTTTAATTGATTGCATCTCAATTTTTTGATAAGCCCTTTCTTACTTTGTAACTTGGATTTGAGATTAAAGGAACATTTTCGTATGTTTCGAGGTAAAACATACTTAGATGTGTGTTTTATCCAAAACCATTCTCTTTAATCTTTGTGTATTTTTATTATTTGTATAGTTGTTGGATTTGAGATTAAAGGAACATTTTCATATGTTTAGGTAAACAATTACTTAGATTTGTGTTTATCCCAACAATTCTCTTTGATCTTTGTGTATTTTTATTATTTGTGTAGTTGTTCTTGGTGTTCGTATGAGATTGATGATTCCATCTTCAATTTCTTTGAATTCCCAATCCCCTTTCACATCACTTTTGTAATTGTTTAGTTGGTATAATCTAGAAACCATAGGGAATGTCACTTCATCAACAAAAAGAAAAGGGATGACATTTCATTTTTTCCATTTTATTTTCAAGGCAAATGCATTTCATATGTCATAAATTATATAATTCTAAGAAAATGTTTTCCTTTATTAATTGGTTCTCTCCATGGTACATTGAAAACTTATTATCATTTCATTTTAATTCCTTTATATGTTGTTTTAGTCAAACAAATGTGGTCCAAATTAATGTTATATTAGAACTTAGAACTTAGAAATTCTACTATGCATTAATGATTTTTGATCCATATCTATCATTGTTCAATTGAATAATCATAACAATTAATTAGAAATCCTTATTATTTTAACTTATTTTTTAAAAAAAAAATTCACTTCTTCGTTTGGGTTTCTAACAGCACTCTCAATATTTATCTTTATTTCTTTAATTTATACTCCTCTAGATTAAAATTGATATGATTTTGCAGATGGCTTGGATGAAAATTTATCAATAAATCGGCTCCACAAATGGATTTGAAGCAGGAGCAAATAATTTACTTTTATTTCTTTTGAAGTAAGTAACACTTTTTAGGCTTTCTTTTCATTAGTTAGTGCTGCATCGTTAACAATTTCAATTTAAAGTCAGGTTTTGATTTGTTTGATTGAGGCTATATTTATTTATTCATACTCAATTTGATACGCGAACAAAGGGAAAAAAAATTTTGTTATTTGTAAAGGTAGTTCTACAAATTAGTTCGTACAAACAACTACAACGTAGGTTTTTAGGGTTTCATTTCTTTTTGGTCATAACACGATGGTCAATCAACTCTTCCTTTTCTCTTCTTGTCTTTCTCTCGCAAAGTCAAAGAGATAATTTCTTTTGTTTAAAATATTTCAATATAAACTTGATAGCACAAACTCAACGATAAAGGCAAGAATTTAAGAATTATGCTGAGATAAATGGGATAGGATGCGAAAAAATTAATGTTAATCTGCTATGCTTTAGCTAAGCTTAGTGTCATATTCCGCCACAAATCCCGTCAAATTTTGTATCTGGAGAGGCGTAGAGGACTCCAGAACGGTGACATTAGTCTCTCTTATTGAGCATTTCTTTCTACTAAGGCCATGCTCCATCAAACACTTCTTTGATTTCTTTTTCTTTTTCTTTTATAATATTTAACTTTACTTTTGATTTTTTTGTTTGGGTTTCCAAATCATGCCCGCTTTAAAATCATAGAACCTATCAGAGCAAGCTAAAAAATTCTTTTTTTTTAAATAAGCTTAAAATTTTAACCTTATCAAAATTATGGATTAGGCCAAACTAATTTTACAAGCTTAGCCCATATTAATGATTCGTGTTTTGTGTAAATATGCTGGTTACCATAAAATAGTAATCTTGACAGACATATTTTGATCACAATGTAAAACTAGGCAAGTATATATGCTTGGGCCTTACTTTTACCAATGGAGCTTAAATAGTGAAGAGACTTAGGTGTTACAAAGGTTCAAATATATATTATTTTTTGACTCTATATATATGTAATTTTTACAACAAGAATTAAAAAAATTATTTTTTTGCGATTTCGCTCCTTATAACTAGCTCCTCACTGCTTGGTAGTGCCCTTGCATGAAACTGTAACTGCTATCTTTTTGAAGATGACAAATAATATGTCTAGGACTAGTTTTTTTTAAAAAAAAATTATACATACACAAATCTAAGAAACTTTTAAAATTCCAACTAATACTTTTTTTTAACTCAACTTATCATTTATTTCAAACTTAAAAGATGTTTGAGAGCTCAACTACATAGTAGCCAACAAGCTTTTAATTTTGACGAAATTCATTGACATGATTTTTTACAGAGACAACTCAAACAAGTCTTATACATTTTAAACATTCATAAATTTTTATTGTATCATTTTGACATTTTTTATATATTTTCAAAATCAAATTAAGTGTGTATTGCAAAACGTCGCTCACCTAAAAATGTCAATAAATTCGTGTGTGACATGTCACATGTGAAACTCAGTTAATAAATCAATTAGGAGAATAAGATAAATATCCTAACAAATCAATTAATAAAGGTGCAATTCAATTTAAAAGAAAGAAGAAGGAATCAAATAGTGTAATCCAACAAATTTGTAGGTTCTTTTTCAAATTTTGTGTGGTGGTGAAAGGTGGGTAAATGGTAGGGAGAAAGAGTGAGGAAGAAGAAGGAGCGCGTTTAAAATTCGTGTTACATATTAGAGGTGTATCAAAATTTAGTTAGTTAAGTAGAAATATGCTTTAAAGCCTGTCAATAGTTAGAAAATGAATTTCAATAATTTATGTCAAGTTCATATATATTTTCAGTACTTCTTTCTTAAAATATATTTAAAAATGCATGAAAAGTATTATAAATTGCCGGACTTTTCATATAAATATTATTAATAAAATATTTTTAAAATATTAATCAAAGATTGACTCTCAAAACCCAATATGTGACAAATATTACTCTAGCCATTTTAATAAATAAATAAATAAAGGAGTTCTATTACTTCTTTACATACTATATAATAGTAATCAAGTTTTATTAATAAGACCAATTAAGTACTCTAAATATATTTTCAATTAATAACTTTCCAAAAGGATATGGCGTGTCCATCCAGACAAGTAATATAAGGAGGAGGGAACAATATATTTATGAATTTTTAGAAAATTTATTAATTATTTTGGAAGATTTTAAAAAAAAAGGTATAACATAAATATGATTCTTAATTTAGTTTTAGCGGACTATTATGTCCTCCAATTTTAAATGTGCACAAGTAAGATACTTAAAAACTTGTATAAAATTAAATAATTAGACGGACATGACATAATAACGTAGGAAGTCATATAGACACAAAATTGTCATGTACGACGAATGTGTTTATCTGTTTAATTTTATACAAGTTTAAGTGTCTAATTATACCTATCCAAAGTGAAAGATCATAGTTATCAACTTGACGTGAAATTTTGGATCATATCTATATATTATGTCTATTATTAATTAGACTAAATTATTACTCTAAAATATATTTTTATTTAATTAATTTTCCTAAAATATATGTCATGTCAAATCTAGTGAGGGAAATATATATATTTTCTTTATTTTTTATGAAATTTATTTATTATTTTGGATGATTAATAAAAGATTGAATTTGGTGTATATAAGAAGGGAGGGAGTACTATACAGATACTTGTACACATATAATAGGCCAAATACTCTGTACATTTCAGTTTTCTCAAAACAGAAAGTGGCTTTTCCTCTGCATTTTCCTTCTTCACGCCTCTGCAGTGACCAAAAATCTCTGTTAATCGCTTCATAAATCGACCGTAAAAATGGCTTCTGAGTGAAACGGGAGACTAGAATCTTTACTTAATCTGTTTTTCTCTTCTTTTTTTTTGCGCAGTACAACTTAAAAACTTGCTAGAAGTTTAAGGGATTCCTGTTTTGAAGATTCGGAGTTTGCGATTTCAGGTACATTAACTTTTCTTTTGTTTTTTGCTTTTGAAAATGTGATGATCTCTGGTATCAAGTGTATATGTTTATATTTACGTATAAATTGCATGTATATATGTGTACGTTTTATTTTGTTACAAGTTTTGTATTAAATTATTACTAGTGTGTGTTTCTTCTCGCAACATTCTAGGGTTTTTGTAACACTTCATGTGGTTGAGGTATGGTGATGGATGATTTTCTATAGTAACTCATTGAACCGCCTTTTTTTTATACAAATATGAAAAGTAAATATAGGGTGAAGTCAAAAGTTCAACATCTATTGTATATATAAATAAAAAAATAACTAGAATCATGTATAAAGAGCTTAATTTTTTGAGGAAGGGGCTGATACTACCTGGCTCTGCCCCTCTATAGAGCCTTCTGTTATTACTTGTGTTTGAAACAGAGGTGGTTCCAGATTTCTTTTTTGTGTTTTTGTGTGTATAGTAAATGGTGCATCTGCTACCTTTGAATACTATATTCATCGAAGTGGATGTATGTTTTGATTGTTATGATTTACTTTGGACCCTATGTGAAAAGAGGACGCAACAAATTAGTATTTTGTATTTTTCAGTGTGCCTTTTGTACTGAGCAATTAGACAGAAGTGATTATATTGCTACACATGGATTGAATCTCCCAAACTAAAATTTGGGGTAATCCGGACTTTATAATGAAATTGCTGCTCAGGTATCAAATTGTATTACTGTTTGATTGTTTCTTGTGTTCACTTTGACAGTCTCTAGCATTAATTTGTTCCACAGACTATTCTCTAGTTTAGTTTGGTTATCAACAAAATACAAACTGTTATTTAGCTTTTAATCTCATTACAGGTTGAAGATGTCTCATAGAAGATCAGGGAAAAGTGGGAGGACTGATTCAGAGTTTGAAGAGCTGAAGTATAAATACTTCAAAGATTTAAGAGATGAAAAGGTCAAAATTAGTCGTTCTGGGAAGTATTTCAAATGTCCATACTGTCAGGATTCAAGTAGAGAGTATGATTCACAAGAGCTTCTACGGCATTCTTCCCGCATTGGTATAGATTCAAGAAGTGCTAGTTTTAGAGACAAGGCTAGACATTTGGGATTGTTCAAGTACATAGATAGGTACATACATGTAGACAAGAACACGTCTGAATCAAGTCGGAGGAGATGTTCTGAGCTATCAGGGGAAGGTTCTCAATATACCAAGAGTAATCCAGTAGAGCCATCTCAGGTCACGGAGAAGTCTGAAGGTGGAGGAAATTTTTATCCGCCTGCTGCTAGGACCATTGAAGCAGTGGATAGACCTGTTGATGGTGCTGAAGAGCCCCTGAGAAGGGAAAAACAAAATGCGGAGAACAGAGTGGTACTCGAACCTCCTCCCAAAAGTACTAAAGATGGTATGCAACCCCAACCTCTCCTAGCATCTAGTAAGCCAGGTATCAGCAAGACCAAGGATGATCTAATAGTTTTTCCTTGGATGGGGATAGTAGCCAATATTCCTATTGAATATAAGGAAGGGAAACGTGTAGGTAAAAGTGGAACAAATCTTAAAAAGCTGTGGATTGAGAAAGGGTTTAATCCACTGAAGGTTCATCCTTTGTGGAACTACAAGGGTCATACCGGATATGCCATTGTGGAATTTAAAGGGGATTGGTCGGGATTCATGAATGCTATAGCATTTGAAAAAGCATTCGAATTAGATAAACATGGGAAAAGAGATTGGAATTCAGTAAGACATCCAGATAGTAATTTGTATGCTTGGATTGCACGTGATGAAGATTACAACGCTGGGTCTTTCATTGGTACTTATCTCCGTAAACATGGAGATCTTAAGTCAGTTTCTGGAATACAGGAAGAGAACAAGAGGAAAGATTCAAGGCTACTATGGACCTTGACCAACGAGTTAGAGATGAAGAACAAGGAGTGTGAAGAGATGGAGAAGAAAATAACCAGAGCAGAAGTTTTTATGGATAATGTGATGAGTCAAAAGGAGGAGATGGTCAAAAACTACAATGAAGGTGTGTTTTCCTTTTGCCTCTTTGCTGTAAACTAGTTACATAGTATATGTATCTCTATCTTATTGCTTCACTTTTAACATAATGCTAAAAGATACATCTGGCAAAATTTGTAACTTGTATGATGAAGTTGTGCTCATTCTTTTGCTGTGTTCCTCCTCTAATGTTGTATGATCTGTTTACCAGAGATGGAGATGATGCGGCATAAAGCGTTCCATCAGCTCGATGATGTTATACGTGAGCATGAGAAAAGCAAAATGCAACTTGAAGCTCAAAAACAACAATTGATGCAACTAGAACTGGAATTGAGAAAACGTGAAGCACTGAATGAGAGTGAGAAGAGAAAGCTTCAGCTCCAGAAAGAGATGGTAAAAAAGAGGCATACAGAAAATTACTTTATTTTTTTTTTGCAGGTGATGCTTCAACAAAGGGAAAGTAGAGATGATACTCTTTGGGTCTCTAAGATACTGCAGTTGTTCCTTTTAAAGATGTTTAACATAATTTTTATCTGATTTAAAGGAATTTGAATTATTCGAGCATATTCAGTGTGGTTAACACCGCCTTTCTGCTAACACTTTGCTTGCCTGATAATATGGTTACAGGAATTAATTCGAATACCAGGTCCGTAGATGTCTTCTGATGCTTTAGCCTGATAGCCATTTGAAATTCTTTAATTGCAGAATGAAAGGGCAATATTGGAGCAGAGAAATGCAGATGAGAAAATGCTGCAATTGGCTGAAGATCATAAGGTGTGTTGTGCTATTTTGGCTTAATACAGCCTCTTTGAATACAGAATACTCCATAACTTTTAGCAATTGACTTTGAGCTTATCCTTGCAGAGAGTAAAGGAACAACTTCATAAAAGAATAATTGAACTGGAAGCGAACCTTGATCAGAAGCAAGCACTACAGTTGCAGATTGAGCGCTTAAGAGGTTCAATGGAAGTGATGCGACTCATGAATGAGGAAGGCGACGTCGAAGCTAAGAAGAAACTGCAGTCAATTCAAGAAGAAATCAAGGAGAGTGAAGAAGAACTTGATAGCTTGGAAACACTGAATCAAGCTCTAATTATAAAGGAAAGACTTACAAATGATGAGGTGCAGGAAGCTCGTAAAGAATTAATCCATGTGAGTATTTTACCTTTTTAATTCATCTTCATAAATATTTGTTTATAATGAAGCAATGTGATTTTACTCTACGAAAATTGGAGGTAAATATATATGCTTTAGATAGGTTTTGGTTACTTTATTCTTGGCCACCAAAGTAACACGCATTTCTATTCACCAGCATGAGCAGTGAATCCTTCTATTTGTTAAGGAGTGAGTACACCATAGATCTGCCTTTTAGGAAGTCGAGCAGACGCTTTTCATTCTTCACGCATTTGCTTCAATGATAATTGCCCATTAATTAGTTTGTATTGGGATTCAATCTAGAACTACATCTTCACAATCAATAAAATGCTCAGCAGTGTTAAAAAGAAGAAAAAAGAATAGTGCCAGGACATATTGGTATTTGCTAGCAAGATCCAGTGCCTAGATGAATTCCTTTTAGGGTTGGCCTTCCAACTGCTTCGATAACAGTAGAGCCCACCTACATTATGTGCCTTTGTCATTGACAAGTTTGTGTCTGCTAAAAGTGTAAAATTCTCTCTATAAAATTCTGGAGATATGCATTACAAAGGAACCTTCTGGAGATGGTAAATCTAACTTGGTAGTTTATTTTACTCCTAGAATTGTTTTTCCCCTCCATGTATACCCTTGCTTTAATCAATGTAATTTTCTACATTCATGAATCACGATCATAAACATTATTTTTTTGGTCATTTGAATTATCATACTTGTTTGGTTTATCATACTTCTTCCTCTTTAATGTTTATTTCCAGAGATTCTCATTCATGATCAGCCAAAGCTTGCTAATATAGCTCATGCATTAAATTGGCATCTGAAAACGTTTGCAGTAGTAGCTGCAAGCTGTATATTTTTAAATGTACGTTGCCTTTATATCTAGAATAAAGGATGAATTACAGACGCTACAAAAATCAGCCCCATTATTCTAAAGTTTATAAAAGTATTTGTGTAACATGAAAAGATGATTTCAGTCTCAACCTGCCAACCAGTACTGTATGAACAGCAATTTTATGTACAATCTTCATTTCTTTCCCTTTGCTCTAGTTAATTAGTGCTTTCAAATTTTTTTCACGCAGGGTTTAAGGGAGAGCCGTGCTTTTATCGGTGTCAAGAGAATGGGGGAACTTGATGGGAAGCCATTCCATGCTGCTGCCAAAAGAAAATTTAATCCTAAAGAAGCAGCAGAGAAAGCAGTGGAGATATGTTCGTTGTGGGAGGATTACCTGAGGGATCCAAACTGGCATCCTTATAAGATTATCCAAAAGGGTCATACTGCTGAGGTATGTACACTTTTTAACTATTATTACATATATTCTTTGTTTTTGTTTTTTGAAATATCTACTCATTCAATTTTTATTTGCTTAGGAAATAATTGATGATGATGATGGATCAAATTTGAGCAGGGAACGAAAGCCGAATATGTGATAAGTTTATCAATCTGTTGTAACTGCGTTAAACGAGTTGAATGAGCATAACCCCAGTGGCAGGTATCCAGTACCTGCGTTGTGGCATTACAAGGAAAAAAGAACTGTGTCATTGAATGAAGGAGTTAAACACATAATGAAGCAGTGGAAGGCCCATAAGAAGAAATTAAGATAAAGCATTTGACTAAAGTTTGAGGGAAAGAAGTAGGAGAGTTGATTGTCCTAGTATTAATCCTAGTAGGCAAGCTGAACTATTAATAGGAGTTCAGATTCTGCAAAAACTTCATTAGTTTTGCTCTAAATTTCAGACGAGACAGTTTGTTCTTTATCTGCTGCTTTCTTTTGTCATTAGATAGATTGCAGCTTCAAGTATTGTGTGAATTTTGAGCACAAACAGGCAACATGTAGAAATAAGCATTTGATAGGACAGGAGCTATTTTACAGAGGAATACTCTGTAATTTCACAGCACACTGCTGTCATTCTCTTCATCAACAAAGCCTGTCCATTGGTTTTTCAGGAATATTGCCTGATTCATCTTTTTCTCACTCATTTATACTGTGATTCTTTGTTTCTTTTTATTGGCTAAGTATTTGTGTAGATTGAGTAAATGATTTTATTGGTTATATTGATCTCACTTTTCTCCTTCAATTATTGTTATTTCCTACAGGAACAATGTTTCTCTTTTCTAGGTCTTCACACGAGGTAGGTTAATGCTACCTACCGCCACACTCACTTCTTAGATCATCGTTGTTGTTATATAGTTTAATGGAGTAGGATTTTAAGTGGGATTTGAATGACCCCCAAGTAAATATGATTATATTGTGGAACGTGCAAATCTCTACTCAATTATCCAGACATACACAATTTCTTGTGCTTCATGGATGTCTATACCTTAAGAGTTGAAATAACCTTTGAAATTCCCATGAAATTGTGCTCTCTGCTGTCCCTTCATAAAGTCTACTTGGGAATTGCGTATTATAGTTTAACAATGTAATCCTATATGTAATAATAAACCGATTTAAAAGGGCTAAAAAAAAAGATTTTACGTTGGAAAATGTATGTGTTATTATCATGTAGAATTCACTTATAAGACTACAAATTTATCCTGGGATGTTACTTACATTCCACTACTTTTAATGGCTCAACTTCCTCCCATGAATTTCCTTTTCAACAAATGAGAGCATGTTTAAATGCCAGAAATTGTCCATTTAAAACACAGTAGCTACCAGAAATGGATTATTCGCAATCAAATTGGAACAAAATTTCAACTACCAAGATATATATTTTCAATCAAGCTTACTACAAATTACTGAAATACAAATAGTGAAAACACATTTACCTGATGAGGATAAAAAAGAGGACATTCATCAAATCAAAGTATACTAAAACAGTAACAACAAAACAAATAGAATAATCGTAAAATAGATTTCATACTAAATTATATAGTCCTAATAGAAGCTGCGGGCTACAGGTTTTTGCAGCCGCTTCAGCTCTTCTCTATCATCTATGCTTCATCCCTTCCCAAATCCCTATTACAATTTCTCCACAAAATTCATCAATCCTTCCCCTTTCACCTCCAACAAAAAAAGGTCCAAAAATATATAAAAAAAGAACCCCATTACCAGAAAAACTTTACTTTTCCATAATCCCAATTCCAGAAAAAGCATTTTCTTTTTCTAACTACTTTCACAATCTCCCATTAACAACCATAGTCAAACAGACACATAAAAAAAAGAAATTACTACTACTTTTTTTCACTTTTCACACTATTTAAACTCTGAAATTCTTCCCAATAAAAGTTTGACCAAATTGCCAATGTGCAGGTGCTATATTCCATGAAGTAGAGCTCCTTCTATCACCAGCTCTAACCCTAAATGAAAGTGACTGACCAAACAAAACTGAATTTGTTTGCCAATTTTGCCCCCAGTTCCTGCTCATACTTATCCAATTAGTTTTTGAACCTTTAATACTAAGACTCACAATATCCCCTGCACCCGCCACGTTCGTTACCAAAACCAAGTTGAAGTAACGGAAACCGTTAATTGTGAACCTTATTCCACCTTGCTTCCTACATGGCACCCTGCGTAAATAAATAGAATAACTCAGGTCAATTTAGTCATCCATACGTTACTGTAAAATAATTACAATCTACGGGTTGCTGTTTGACATTTTCCGCTATAATAGTTACGGAGAGGATTCGCGCATAAAATACAGACAAGGTGTTATTTATCGATCGATTAAAATAATTACATTCAATAGTTTTATAGTCCAATGGTGACAACTGTGTATTTGGTACAATAACAGATATTAATAGGGTAAAAGAAAAAAAGCATCAGCGTAGTCTTACTTTTGGCAGTATTATTTCTAACTCAAATGTAAAATTGACAAAAGTCAATAAATAAAAGACGCACACAAAAATACAAGAGTAACTGAACGTGAGAAAGATAAGGATCTTTCCCCCGCTAATACGACGGGGACAATTCCGGCACGGTACTGGCACTCAGCGATATGAGGTAACATAGCATGGCGTTATGTGCGAAATGAGGCGAGGGGGGTGACAACCCCGCCGTTGTCGTTTGGTAGAGGTCATAAGTTCGGGAGGGCATAAGTTCGTAGCTAGGACTAAGATTGTAAATGCTTCCGGGATGGCACCATTGTGGGTAGTTGTCACATTTGATCTCAAAACACGCTCCACAACTCAGTCCATTGTTGAATAGCGCTGTGCTAAGTGCTCCATTGTTCACGAGATCGACGGAAACAGCTTTCCTTCGTATCCCTGACTGTATAGGTTACCAATAACTCCCACGCTCTACCTTTAGTCGGCTCACAATCTGCGAAATTAGTCTAAATTTTAGCTACATTACACTTTTAGATCTACAAATTGACTTGCATTTCTCTGAAAATAAAATCAAAATGCTAGAGAAGAAGAACAAAATAGAGTAGAAATGGGGCATTTCATGTACATACACAAAAAAAAAAAAAACGCTGCAAATGAGCAAAGACTCATAGATTTACAAATTGGCTAACATTTCCTTGAACATTGAACGAGAAATAGACCAAAAATAGAGTACATTATGTGCAGAAAAAAGAGTAGAAGATTATAGAGGAAACAGTGACATACCCATAGTACCAGAAGCGTCGCTTCCGCCATAAAAGGTAGCATGAGCACTCTGCCATGCTCCGGCAGTAAAAACACCAGGGATTTCTAGCTTCAGCTGTTAGTAAAATTAGTGAAAAAAGTGAAGCAACACAGAAGGCCACATTCAGAAACCCCATTTCTACTAAAAACACAAGGAAAAAGAAAAACACTGGGAAATGTATGAATGAAGATGAGGAGGAAGTAGTGGAGGGAAAGAGGACTACTTATGGAGGGGAGTCAAGGAAAATTGTAACATCAGGGTGGGCGTAGTGGAGATGTATATTATCGTAGTTATTCCCATATCCCTTTTTTGGAATGGCTAGTATTTCGCAGTAAGTCGACTAATTCAACTTTTCTTCTGTTTTGTGTGTCACACTCCAATAGAGAGTTACTTTTTGCTATTTTTCTTTTTAATTGATTAATACATTTTGTAAAAAAATAGTAAAAGCTAAAATTACTTTTACTTTTTACATGAAAACTCTGTCGCATTTACTTCCTTAAAATTTTTACAGTATGGTCCATTAAATTACTTTTTTGTCTAATAAGAGACTTTTCACATGAGATAAATTGATTAAGAAAAAAATAGTATGCTAATTTATAAGAGTATAATTTCGTATAAGCGGATTATATAAAATTTATTTTTTCTATTTTAGTTATATTCAAATTTAATCATTGATAATTACTTTTACTGGCATGTTGTAAAAGCAAAGGGGAACCAGGTGGATGAGTCCATAATTAATGGGCCTAATGCGACAAGCATTGTGGGCTTTGAGCGGGCCCATTAGAGAAAGGTATTTCTCGAGTCCGCTAGCGCGGCGGACGACAGCTAGGCACATCTTAGGCCAGGCTACTTTGGTAAACAGGTTAACAAGCAAAATTATTGACTTTTCCCTCCACAAGATATACAATCTTCTCTATCTATATTCTTTTTTCAATTTTAATACTCTCTTCGTTTTAATTTGTTCGTTACTAATAATAATGGTGACAAGAAAGATAAATATTTTTTTTATTTTTAACCAAAAAGTTTCGAATTCTAGGCTGCTCTTGTATAGGGTCAAAATCGCCTTGATGTATAGGGGAGTATTTTGACATAACACTTTTTCTAATTACGTGAATTTTAATTTAGTCGGACTTCAATATTGATATCGAACACCAAGTGAAAAACTAAAAAACAAAAACAATGTTTACCTGGTTAAGCTTGCATACATCATATTCTTTTCAGATCAGATTTTGTGAGACTATACTGAGTATGTTAATATTGTTTTGACTTTATATAAAGTTTAAATTAAAAAATATTTTTTAAATATGATCTTACATTAAAGATATGCTAGTTTTAGACACATCATAAAAAGATAAAATTTAAAATTTTAAAAACCATAAAGAAAAGTATCATAAAATAGAGTAAAAAGAAAGAGTATTAGCAAACAAATTGAAATAGGTAGTAATTATTTTTAGGAAGGAGAAGGGTTAAGATTGAAGAAGTTTCATGGACAATTTACATGGAAATCTAATGATTGTGTCTCTCAAAACTATTGGCTATACTCCTTCATGCTTTACTCAAGTTATTATTAGACGCATTCATGATCTATTTTTTGATGAATTTATTTTTAAAAAGTTATAATAAAAATATATATTTTATTAAAAAAAATGCAATTTCAAAATCCCAATTAGATTGATATAACCACTACATGCAAGGT
The DNA here is from genome assembly GCA_027704765.1 of Solanum habrochaites. NCBI lineage: Eukaryota > Viridiplantae > Streptophyta > Magnoliopsida > Solanales > Solanaceae > Solanum > Solanum habrochaites. The sequence goes on from JAKWJA010002494.1 coordinate 49,137,429, forward strand.
AAAACTATAATTATGACTCATTAATCAAATGAGCTTTTAGTATTTTTTTGAAAATAAAGTCCAAACACAATAAGTCAAAAAGTTTGATAAAGTTCATAGGACGAAACTTGATTTTTAAAGAGGCTTACTAATTCGAATTGGTCAATGCACAATGGTCTCAAATGCTATATCTGTGTCGTAATTTTAGGCCCTTTTCTTTTTAAATATTCGCCTCTCTGATTTTTATATTAATTTTTTATAATAAAAAGAAGAAGGCAAGAGTATTGAGAAAATAAATATTCCGCAGTAGAAGGAGACATCACGGGAATTTCCTTTCTCCTTATACCTAAGGTAGAGCATACAATATTCATTCTTTTTCGTATAAACAAATGGAACTAAAATTATGAAAAATTGGGTGTAGAGAGTTAGGGGCAGAAGGAAAGGAAGCACTCTGATGGACCGACATTGATATAATAAGATAAAAATTTAGAGAGCGAATGAAATAGATACTACAAAAATTTTAAGAGTAAATAAAAAATATTTATAATAATTTTTTTTAAAAAAAAAGTACCACAAGAGTCTATCGTGAATTCATCCAATTAATTAATAAGTACATACAAATGGAAAAGTTAGAGGAACTTTAAAATAGTGAAATATGCTTGAGATTAAGTTAGGGAAAAGTTATATAAGAAAACAATTTAAGATATCATAATCTCTGAAATTTTTTATTAGATAAAAAAAATTTACAAATATATCATCTTTGATATATTCTTTTCTCCTCTCGATCAGATACATCTCTCTCTTTTCAGATATTTTTCTATCCCCAGCTCTGCATATTTTCTCTGGCACGTTAGGTAATGTATCGGACATACCTAAAAATTGGTATATGACATCATATGAAGAAATTTCCAATTTTATAATTAGAAAACTTTCAAATATGATAATTATAATACTGTCCCAGAATATTATGAGATTTGAGTACTTTATATTCTTAAATATTATTGGTTCCTTAAGTTCATTCTGCATGGGCAACTTATTAATTTAGTCGTAGCTCAAGTAAAGAATTTAGAGAGGAAGGAAAAGGAAATATGAGGCTAAGCCGACATTCCGAGGTACAAACTTTAGATTCTCTCCAAGGCCTTTGTGAAAAAATCGAGATGCTATTCTATGCATTTTAAATCTTTTTCTTTTTGCAATAGAGATTATTGCTTTTGGTTTTTGAAGTACAAATATTTTAATTTTGGGAGGTGGGGGGGGTTCTAATTCCAAAAAGAAAAAATAGTTGTTATTGAGGTAATTAGATGGTAAACCTACTTCATGTTTGGAACGTAGCGTAATCTTTTCTTAGAATCATTAAATAATTAATTACTCTACAAATTAGTTCACCTCGAATATTTTATTTTTGTTGTATTTTTCACCTTTAGTATTTGGAATTTTGTTAGCGTCGTTCTAATAAACGTATGGGTCAACGGCTCACTTATGTGTTAGGTGTTAGGCCTTGTTATCTTTCATTTGTAGCATGCCTTCTACTTCTGACTAATATGCTATCATTCTTACAGTGTTACTGATTGGTACTCTACTAAAAAAAAGGATAATTAAAGCATCATTTATGTTGAATTAAAATGAAATGCATTTTTCTTTTTAGAGATTTAAGTTTTAAATTTATATATGTGTGCATTTATTAAATTCCTTTTGTGATAGGGTAGATATATTTGACTAGTAGAGTGAACATGCTATCAAATTAAAACATTACTATACCTAACATTCAACTAATTTTTACCCAACTTCCTCTTTATCTAATTTCTAGCGTGTCTACATATATAGCTCCCGGAATAAAAAATAGTTCGATAAGTGATATTATATTCTGCCAACCATTTCAATACGCATTTTTATATTTTATTCAAAGTTAAGAGTATTTTATTTTATTTCTGAACTTTATGATTTTAAACTAAAGAAGTGTTGAATGTATTAAAATGTCATTTAATTTTATGATTTTAAACATGTTTAGTGAAAAGTTAAAATTAATGAGTTGTCAGGAAAGAAAGATACATTCCTTTTTATAATGACTAAAAGGTTAATTAAGACGAACAAATTAAAACATATAGAATATATATTCCTACTAGTGTACATGCATCAATCATAATGCAGGACAAATTGTAGAAAATATTAAACAGCATATTTCTTGTCATATGAGTACAATGTTTTTGGATTCAACTGCATGATAAATTGCTAGTATTAGGTGTAGCCTACCAATAACAAGCTATATTGGATTTTGGAAATGTGTATCCAAGTTTCATAAATGATATAACAGTCCTTCCCACTGAGATGTGCTTGTAAGTTAGTAAAAGTTGTTGACTGAGAGTTATAACTTAAGTGCCCCACTACTCAAAGGAAAAGATTCAACTTTTGCACGTTAGTTACCAATATTATTAAGTTGTGAACTAATTCTTGTTATAGAAATTTGTTTGTACTTACATTATAAATGTGTAAATATTTCAAGCATATAATGGATTGGTGACGTTTTGATGAGACTATAATGCAAAATTTGAGTCCAAAAAAGTAAGAGTAGTTCCAAAATCACCGTTTCGAGTGTTATCTTTACTGTTTTTCCTAATCACAGTTAGGAGTTGTTTTTTGGGACCAATTCAATACGTGGAGAATTCCCTTTCACGGTTTCACTTTAACAGCCCCGTCCAACTTAAAGAGACAACTAGAAAATATTCATATGCACCCATATTTACATAAATCAAGCAATATAATTTGAGGAGTAAGTTTTTTTTTCTTAAAAAACTCTCAAAAGCCCCAAAGTGAAAATCTGGATCCATACTTTATAGAGTGTTAATATGGGAATGCCTAATTGGAGAAAGGTTCCAACATTGGGGTTTGGTCATGAAAATGTTTCGTTGGGACCATGTAAGTTTTCGTAAACAGGGAGAAATAGCTAACCCTAACTCACGTACTAACTCCACGTTTACCATTTGTTTATTTTCTCTTTTGTCTTTTAGGACCATTGCATTGAATGCATTTTCATCCTGAGAGTTGAGACATGCCAACATCATCAACCTAAGGCTACTCATAACCAATTCAGGACCAAACTACCACAACTACCATCTTAAGTAACCTGCAAGTCATCAAGAGTACTTTTTTGGCCCCTCCAGTAATACTCTACTACTAAGGAGGTCTTCAGGAACATTATAATCAATAAATTCATCATAAATACATGCAATTATTAGACTGACATAATGGTAATTTACTCTGTTGAAATAGGAACTGTTCGTACATGGATAATCAAATCAAGTTGTTTGTCTCTGGTTGTTTTCTTAAAGGCATAAGACTACCAACCAATTAATAGATGTTACTGTACAATTTGAGAAACAAATACCTCTTGATTAACAATTTACAATAATTTTTAAGTGCATGAGTAGCTAGAGTGATAAGGGTTTTTGTTACTCCTATCTTGTTAAGATTGCAGACTGATGAACTGAGGCTTAGACCTCGTTTAGTCATCATTATTCCCTGTATTTTGAGGCCTAGACCTCGTTTAGTCATCATTATTCTCTGTATTGTGAGGCCTAGACCACAATTTTTATAGCAGTGCTTTAACTGTCTGTTATCATCATGTCAAAGGAAGACTAGTCAAAGGTATAAGATACTACTGAAAGATCTGAGCAAATGAAGCTTCATCCATGAAATATCCTCAAGCATCTGTGGCAATAATGTCAATCAAAATAGAATAACGATCTCTCATTTGGTGAGACAGTTGAGTTCATGTACCTTCAGTTTGCTAAGAGTTGAGTTCATCTACCTTTTCCAGAAGTTTCCGAACTAGGATCAATCTTCGACAAAGGGTGTATACTGAATTTTCAAACAAACAAAAAAACTACCATTAGGTCACTTACTTTTGAGTGAGTAAACTTCCACTCTAAGCTCAGCTCGAGTCACGATCATGTAATTAAGGATTTACCTTGTAAATTTCACGGGTTTATAGAATAAGCTGTAGAATCCTGCATCAGAATTCAACACAAAAGTTAAGAAGATGACTAAGGCTGAGTAGTTTAGGTTATTAAACCCTTTGAGATTTGAAATGGACAAAATTCTGTCCAATTAGGACGGTCTCTATAAGGACCTCTACCTACAAGCTTAATCAAACTCATTCCGTAAAGAACAGAACCAACATATCTGCTCAATGAGGTGGATTATATCAAATCGATCTACCTACTGCTCTTTTTTTAATCATTAAACTCTAATGGATATTGATATCAGTTATAAGTAAGACGATGATAAGTTGTAAGAACAACATAAAAACCAGTCAAAAGATCATTATTGGTAACTGTAGTCTGAAAGTAGGAGAATTTTTCCATGGTGCAATCTGAAAGTAAAAGTTGGTGACAGCCATAAAGATCAAGATTAAACCTGTCTGAACGGATGTCTACTCTGCAAAAGTGATGGCAACAGAACTTTTGGAAAACAAAGGGCTACCATCTGATGAAATTTCGCTCAAACTACACAGTAAACTATCAGTATTACAGAAACACGTAAAGATTGAATCACTAAATAGTCAAACATCCAAGCTGAATTCTAGTGGGAAGAGTTACCATACCTTTGACGGAACCTAATATCGGTATACGAGTTGATGATAATGGAACAGTGGCAGAGAGTTTGGAGATGAATGGTACTCAGGAAGCATGACTGGTAGAACTGTACTCACATAATAGGCTACCAAACAGTATCAGGTCGTTAGCCTGGTGGAGGATTATATGTGGGATGTGGCGAGTACAGAGGATCTTAGGAGCATACAGGTTGATGATAATTGAACGCGGGCAGAGAGTTTGGAGATTAATGGTACTCATGAGGAATGCCTCTGGTAGAACTGTACTCACTTAATAGGCTACCAAGACGGTATTCAGGTCGTAAGCCTAATGGTGAATTATACGTGGGATGTGGCGAGTACACAGAATCTTGGGAGTATACGGGTTGATGATAATGGAACGCGGGCAGAGAGTTTGGAGATGAATAACACTCATGAGGCATGCCTCTGGTAGAACTGTACTCGCTTAATAGGCTACCAAGACGGTATTCAGGTCGTAAGCCTGGTGGAGGATTATACGTGGGATGTGGTGAGTACACAGGATCTTGGGAGTATACGGGTTGATGATAATGGAACACGGGCAGAGAGTTTGGAGACGAATGGTACTCAGGAGGCATGCCTCTGGTAGAACTGTACTCACTTAATAGGCTACCAAGATGGTATTCAGGTCGTAAGCCTGATGGAGGATTATACGTGGGATGTGGTGAGTACACAGGATCTTGAGAGTATATGGGTTGATGATAATGGAACGCGGGCAGAGGGTTTGGAGATGATTGGTACTCAGGGGGCATGCTGCTGGTAGAACTGTACTCACTTACTAGGCTACCAAGACGATACTCAGGTCGTAAGCCTGGTGGAGGATTATACGTGGGATATGGCGAGTACACAGGACCTTGGGAGGACAAATTCGCGGAGTATAAAGCATAGGGATGATGGTTTACAACATCCTGGAGTCCTGCTTCCACATTTACTAGCTGATATTCGTGAAGCTCTACTAATGCATCCTGTCTGGGATAGTCATAATGCTCTGCTAGAGCCTCTCCTCTGTAAATATCAGGATTTAGCAGTTTGTCCCGCCTATAAGAATCATGAGGCTCCACCAGTCGTCCCTCTCTGGAAGTATCACGATTATGTGTCATTGTGTCACATCCATAAACACTGTTTTCCCAAGTTTTGTTATGTGATTGACCAGCAGGAAGTGGTAGTGAATTTTGAGGCCAAGCTAATGGCAGCAATGGAGTTGTCACTAAATCCCTTTTCAGCAGATGTGGATGTTAGTGGTACCTAGGCTCTTCCATCCACTTAGTTTGTCGAACATGCTCAGGCTGTCTACTTTTATCCATGTGCCGCCCCTTAGTTAAACTTGTCTTGTCCATAGTACTGGTCTCTGATTTGAGTTGTACACCCGACGCTTTGCTAGCAGAAATGAAAAGCTTACACAAATTCTTCACCTATTGATTTGCCACAAATACACACAAAATGTTGGCATGATCCACCAGGAAACATAAATATTATCACCGTCCAAACAAATCTAAGGATTTCCAATAAATGCAAATACAATGTGCAGATACCTGTTCAGAGGTCAATTTGCAATTAAACTTTGTCTTCGTGTAATAGTTTGTTTTAATCACTTCCCTAAATTTCTCCTCTACTAATGGTAAGCAATCATCAACAATGGAAAAACAGACCCGAATCATCAAACATATTGTTAAGACAAAGAGGGTATTCAAACGATCATATCCATTAACTGCACTAAACATAAGCACCAATACAATTCTAGAACCCAAAACCACCACCAGCCCTTACTCGACAAAGTAGTCCAATCCAAAGAAACCGAATGAAGGATAACTCCGTAAATCCCATCCATCGTACTCCTAGTCTCCCCACCTTTCACCCCCAATATCAAAATACACACACAAAATATAACAAAAGAGAAGCCCCTAAGTGTCACTCATATGCTAACAACTTATGTACATGCTTCATCTAAGAAGTTTGAATTCTACTCTTTTTTGTTTGTTTGCATACAACAGGTGGCCCTTTTTGATGCCTTCACTATAGATTTACAATATTTACCTAGCAAGAAAATAAAAGCATCCATCTCTAATTTGAAGTCATAGTGCTAAACTGGAAGAAAATTATACTTGCTTTGACTATTACTAGCTTTTACTATTAATAGCACCAATTCTAGTGACAGAAATAGCTATTATGACTTGAACAACAAACTCAAAGAAAGATATTTAGGATCCAAGAATCAAAATTTGTTCCTCATCAATCAACCTATCTCTTCTGAGCCATTCTGCAATTAAATTAAACTGCATGTTAATTAGGTCTCCTCATATGTTCTATGATATAAAATGCAGGCTCCACAACCAAATTTAATCTCCCCCCTTCTTCAAAAAAAAAATGGAAGAAGTTCAGCATTTCTAACCAATCAAATTCAGCTTATCATCTTTCCTCCGTTGGCTTTGTGCCTAACTGCCTATGGCATTAATTATTATTTTTTTGTATAGAAAAAGAATCAAAGGTCCATACAAATAGTTACTATTCACTAACAACCCATCGCAGACCTGAGCATCAAACATTGAAAACCATTCAAGACGTTCCCTCGTCAAGTGTTTACAAAGCATACATAGATGCTGAAACTTACCTCCTCTCACTGTTCTCGCGTAGGAAATCAACAGATATTATAAGTCACAGCCTACTGAAAAAAAATACAGTACCTCAACAAAAATTGACTTTAACTTTATCTTCATGACTGATTTGTGAAGTAACAATGTCAACAAATTTATTGTGCGAAATCCCTTCTCAGGAACTCTCAACTTCCCTCAATTACCCCTCTTCCCATCAGTCAGGAAAACAATCATTAGTCCAAGGAGGAGAACAGCAGAGACAATAGACAAGGAAGGAGGGATTTTGCTCAGAATTGGAACAGGTGGGAAAACACAGCAGCTAAATGTTAACCCTTGTTGATAATGTATTGAGGTCTTATCACTCATCCTCTACAGATCCCAGAGATGTTGTTAGCTCATTTCAATTATTGGTCAAAACCAACTTTTCTTTTGCATTTAATGACTAGCAACGTTCTTCAAAGCAAAAAAATCATAAAGCTGTAAAAAGGTGAGAATCAAAGGGACTCAAAGCACAACTAACATACCTGGGATGGGAATCGAGACTTAAATGCCTTGGGGTCAATGCTAAAACCGCCATTTTCTGCAGCTTTGTAGATCCCATACATCAATTTCAAATCAACGTCATATAGAAAGAGTTTCATCTCTTTATAAACTTTTTCAACCATCTCTCTCTTGTTTGCTGGGAGTCCCATAACCTTGTACCAATAGCAGCCCTTCTTTGTCTCAGAATTGCACATGAATATCATATCCATGCTATCAACCTGCTCAGGAATATCTCTGCGTTCACTAGACAATTTCTCAGGTAGCTTCATCTCCAGGGGTTACCTTCTTAGAGCTTTGATCATCACATGTGGAGACTAAATTTCCCATTTCTGTTCCCTTAGAATCTTGATCATTGTCACCTTTGGGCGCCAAGTTTCCACAGTACTCATTAACCTTGCCTTCAGAGGCTACTTTCTTCAGAACCTGCTTAATTTCACCCTTCCCTTCAGGGTTTTCATTTGACTCTCTCTTCCCTGTATTCCTTTCATAGATTTTTTGGTCTTTTGATTTGTAATTGCTTCCAATTTTTCTATATTCTTTTCTTCGTCATTTCCTTCATATTCATCTTTACCCAGTGAGTCTCTTTTGTTATCTTTGTCTATAACAGCAGTATCTTCATTGTTACCCCTAACATCTTCTTCCATTACATCTCCTTCGTTATCTCTCACATAGTTAGCCAACATAGTTTCAGAGACAACTTTAGTTGCTTCTAGATTATTCGTCATCTATTCATTATCAGAAAAGCTGTGTTATCGTCATCCGGAACTAATTTATCATTGATCAAACAACTATGAATTATCAAAATGAGAGATATATCTTTCCATGACTAATACATACACACACCGACACACACTAACATCCAGTAAAAAATAGTTTCACGAACTTAAAGAGAAGATACGCAAAATATCCATAATTAGAACTTCATCAAGCAAAAACCGAAATGTAGGAGCACAAATAATTAGCTTAGCGAAGGCGATTCTTCAATGCAACTGTAGAAACCCTAACCTCAATTTCAAACTTAAATATATCATCTATGAAGCAATTAAGCAAAATTTGGCGAGTTCAAAGAGAAATGGAGCCGTAACTTACTTGTTGATGAAGCTGATTGAAGCGAGCACCACTACTCCAAAGATGAGCTCCTCAAGCAGATTTGAGTGTTGATTGAGTTTGTGTATTGGAAGAGTGAGGAACAGGAAATGACGCTTACCGTGAGTGATGATCAAATTTTAACCGTAATGAAGTGACGATTTCCATGGCTTTGTGGGACCACCTTCTCCATCTACGTATAATTTCTCTTGAAAACGTGGAGCCATATCATTGGTTCATTGCTATTTTCTGCCACAACTATTTCTGTTGATTAACAAATTGACTTGCTCAAGAAAAGCCACTTCAAATTTAGCAAGCTTTTATAGTCACAAATCTCATAGCATAAATTACGTACACAAAATTTCATACAAGAGATTCAAAGAAATATTTAAATGTCACTCCTAAAAATTTTATTTGTTGCCAAAAGCAATTTTTGGACCTTTTTACAATTAAACTTAGAATCTTTTCCTTATATATATTTAAGCAAGATTTAAAGTACTAGTTATAGCATCACAGAAGATATAGTAGTATATACAAACTTTTACAGTTTCTCTTATTATTCTCTTATATTTTTTAATTTATCAAATTATGTCACATGAATTATTAACTAAAAGAGTTATTGATGGTTAAATGATGTTTTTACTTAAAATAAGAAAAATACTCCTATTTTGCTAATAGGATTAGTCTACATGAGGTGTGTGTCTTATCAATTAAAAATAATAATGTGGAATTTTAGGTAATGAGTTTTTAGTGTCCTCACTCCACAGCCTTCCTGTCCAGAAAAGGATATTGACCCACTTGCTACTAATGACAAAAATATCAGCGACTAATAACCAGATATTTACTATAGCAAATCAAATTACGACCACAGGAGGGCATTTTCGTCATTCTATTCCCCTTTATAAACACCAAAAACTCGTGGCCATAACGAACCAGACCCAAATTTACCCGTCGATTGTACATATCCTGACCACTCCTTTCTTCAATATTTCTCTGCTGTATCACGTAACCACCATTTCCTTCCGGTTCATGGCCGGCGCGTGGTCTCCCATCGCTCGCCGCGTGCTCGGTTCCACTGTAATTGAGCTGACCAGAAGCAACTCTCGCGCCGGAGCTTCGTTTCCGGTACGGATATCCGCTCGGAGCCATGGCGTATCCACTTGTGAAGAGCGAGAGGCACCTCTAGGACCTTCCTGTATTTTCGTCGGACCTATTGAAACAGCTAGCAAAGAAACCTTAGAAGCCCTCTACCGCCAGGTAATGCTCATATTTTTAGCTTGTTAGAAGCTTTGTGATTTGCAATGGTAGTGAAATTAAGGCTGGTTTGATTATTCAATGGATTCAGTAACATTGACTTCTATTCACGGCCTAAATTACCTTGAATAACTCTCGATATTGATTATCTTATGAGTTATGAGTACTTTATGTTTGAGCTTTTTGCTTAATCAAAGAAATGATCACTCATATGTGCCTTCATACATTCACACCCATATATGCCTTCATACATTCACACCCTAAATGCTCCCATGTTACAATTTGTGTGGCACACTTGAAATTTCGAGAGCCAACTAAGTTTTTCTTTGTCCGGAATTCCTTTATATGTTAATTGTTATGATTTACAGTACGTATTATCGAGTTTCAAATATATAAAAAAAAATATCAAAAAAACTTGCAGCTTCTATGTATGAATTCACGGCCAAAGTATAGAGGTTTGACTATTGAAATTTCAACTGCACCACATAAATGGGGACAAAGGGAGTATGAAAATTAAGGAACCTATCATGTGTTGAATCACTTGAGTTTAATGACTATCTAATTATTAGCATGTCTGGGTGATTAAAAGATTACTGATGCTTTTTGAGTACTTTATGTTTGTACTTTGTGCTTCTTGTTTATCTTTTTTGATAATTTGTTGAGGAACTAAAGTAGATGCGAATGGGATATTTGAGGTCCGTCCTGTGATTTTTAGTTCATGATGGATTATTTTTAGTCCTTGGACAAAAACCCGGCCTCATTAACTGTATGTATTTTAACAAGAATTTATTAGTAGGAAGTGTTTGTAAAATCCCCTGTAAATTTTGAGCTACAAAGATTGGTGGTACCACAGAGAAACTTGATTTCTTTTCCCTTTCTCCTGTCCTTGTGCTCTCTGATTTTGTACTTCTGCTTTCTCATAGGCACGTGATGCTTATTACAGTGGAATGCCTTTAATAGTTGATGATATGTTTGACAAAGTAGAGGTAAGTTTTTCAATCTAGTTGATAGCTAGTGAAAACTTGAACTTATCTTTTATGTTCTGATCCTCATGCACATCATATTTGTTTTGTACTACAGTTAAGATTGCGATGGTATGGTTCAAAGCATGTAGTCAAGTATCCCCGCTGTAGTCTCCGGCGGCACTCAACTTATGCTGACGCAGAGGTGGTACTACTGTGATACGAATTGGTTACTGTAATACTACTGTGTTATACATAGGTTATAAGAATTTGTCATTGTGATATCCGTTTGAGTTTTTCTTTAACTTTGTTGGTTAGAAATATTTGTGTTTGGAATATTTCTTCCATTCCTTTTAAAATACTGTAAATGTGATTTCTTCAAACTCCAAGTGGAAGTATCTTATATTTACGTTAAAATTGTAGCTTGTTATAAATTCTCTACCTTAATTTTCTTTTCTATTGCCTCTAACTTGTTTGATATATACAAGTCTATAACTTATCATATACTTGATCCATCGACTTTGCTTGTGCTTTGTATGCCTTCACTAAATCCTATTTGATTGATATTTCCTTGGACTTAATCCTCCATAGATGAAGTCTCTGCACCTTCCATGGCCAAAGGATAAAGAAAACATTATGAATGTATACGTACAATACTTACCCCACAGTACTATTCGCAAATCTGGTTCAGCTGTGTCATTCCTAGAAGAATAATTTTTCATCCTGGAGTAGTTTTTCTACTTGTAGACCAAGCTTCCGTCCTACACTTGAATATTGATTAATGTGGATGTAGGGCAGGAAGATCCTTCACAGGTGTTTGCATTAGCAAGTGTATGGTTGTTGATTCTTGGATTTGGGAGTTCATTCTTGATTGTGCCTTTAATCTGCACCATCGTTCAAGCTTATCAAGACACATTTGAATCAGGAATGCCCTATACTGATCAATCTTTTGAGTTGTTTACCATTCTCAATGGAATCCTTTTTATGGTGTTGGGATCTATCATAGGCTTTCCAATTGCTTCGGCCTCAGGTAATGAGTTTTCTTTCTTGAACCTTCATTCATTTCTCAAGTTTAATCATTATAATGTTTGACATAAACTCTCATACTGATATATAAATTACTTAGATGTGCTTTTTTAGAAATATTATTCAACAATATTTAACTTTAATTTTTTTAATCATGTTTGTTACCCTTCCATTGACATCATTTTCTTCTTTGGTTTTCTTGGTGTTCATTAGTTAGGAGTTCTAGTGCAAGTAATATAAGTTGGTAAGCATTTTTTAGTTCCTTAATAGGAAAAGGCTACTTATAAAGAGAAAATGGTTTTCTTTATCCATCTCAATTTACCTGCTGCTATCTACCTTTTTTGCTCAGGTTGATTGACATCAAAGGAAAATAGAAACGACATCTTATAATTTTGAATCTTTCAGTCTCTAAATGGTCTGCCTTTCTTTAGATGAAATACACTTGTGGTCTTTGCAAATGACTGTTTTCATCTAAAGGTGGAAAATAACTGTATGAGAGTACTTCCATCTATGTGTGCACAAAAGGATCTTAAGCATCTAAAAGAAATTATGACTTTAAAATCTTTGTTTGAACCAGCAATGCTAGAATTGGAAATGGGAAAGTTCAATCACATCTTGTCAAGAATTGGAGAGGAAAATTTAGTTTAAGAGTGATCCTTATTAGTTCCGCAACTTCGTTCCCCTTCTAATTTTGCATCAGGTTGGTACTGTTGCATAATTAGGTACTAGAGTGAGGTTTGCAATAATTTCATCAAGAAGGTTACTGTTAGGAATGGTGTTTGTTGAATTATATATTTTCTATTACTTTCCTCCATGTTGTACTGTTTTGGTGATGATCAAATGTGTAAATGTGATTGTTCAACTATGTCTAGAAGCAACGCTGTCCGTAGTTTTTGAGAATTTATTTCTTCAATGCATCACAAGTACAGTTATAACTTGAGATAACTATTCACAGTTGGAGCACTTCAAGGACTTTGGAAAAATGACTTGGTAGCTCTGAAAGGGGCATGTCCAAACTGTGGTGAGGAGGTAAATACAAACGAGCTTCTCACATCTCCACAGATATTTCTAGAAGTTATTTGATATGATTCCATTGATGAAGGGTTAAATCGTATTTCCTTGTACTCAAATGGATGAATTTTATAGATCTTATCAATGTTACCTTCAGGTGTTTGCTTTCCTGAAAGCAGAGAAATCTAATCATTCCCCGCATAGAGCTGATTGTCATGTTTGTGGAAGCAGATTAGAATTTCAAACCAAGGTTGAGGTAATTTTGACCATGAATTCGGTTCTCATCTTACTTTACACTATATGCTTATTTGATTGGAAGAATTTTGTATATTTCCTTTTTTCTATCACTGTTACATTTTTATTTACTTGCTGGAAAGTGGAGATCACTGCTCCAGCTTATCTCATTACATGTAAATAATGGTGTAGTTATATATTCTGCTTCATGTGTCTGAAAATAATCAGTCTCTTTTATGATTATTTTATTCTATTCAATTTCAAAACTTTTGCAACATCATATTTGTTATGCCATTGAATGTTGCACCACTCAGATTCTTGTCTCATTCAAGTATATAATTGCCCTGATACCATGTACTTTTACTGCAGCAATCCATTTCAAGACCTGGCAGACGTTGGGTATATGGTCGCGTTTACTTAATCAGACAAAGGCAAAGATGGGCGTGATAATGATGCTCGTTGAATTCCCCCCCGTTAATCCTGATGATCACGAAGCATTATGTACACCTTCTTATCAGCCACAGCACAGTTCGTCTCTTCTTATCAGCCACAGCACAGTTCGTCTTCATGTGTTATCTCCATACTAAATAGATTTGAAAATTATACTGCAATCGGTTGAAAAGCTGTTTGGGTTCTTAAATATAACTCAACGGCATGTCTCCCATCATGAAACATTTACTAGTATAGAAGAATTCCGCCCAAATATTTAGACATTGTAGTCTATTTGCTCATGCTAATTGTTTTCATGAAATGAAATTATCTTATTTGTCTATATGTGAACTGGTCATTGGTGAACTGAAAATTGATTTTTATGAAATGAACAATATCTCATTCGTATATATGTGAACTAGTCTATCCAGTATTTGGCTGGCTCCTCTCGTTCTGAATCTCTGCTTCTATGCTCATTTACATCAAAATGAATATTTATATTTATCTCCAATTTTTGAATCAATGAAAAGCATATGTAGCCACTTCAAAATTGGCCAATTGAATTGAATATTATAAATGAGATGTAATAAGTGGGCAAGTTTTGCTAGTGTGGTGACCGAGTAACTGCTGAATTTGTTTCAAATAAGATATCAGAATAGGATATAGATGGCCTAGAGTATTGCATAAAAAGATGTAAGCAATTCTACCTACCTAAGAAACAAGCATAGTTATTGGGTCAAAGCATGATCTGCACTAAAGAGGAAAGAATGTTTGAACAAATACATTTTAAACTATGTTCGAAAAGGAAAGCTACCATGTTTCAGATTACACTGAAGATAATATTGCACAGTCGAAAATTGGCCTTTTTATCAGCCAGTGTTGTCTTTTTGGGAGTTCCATCCCAACAACAAAAATAACACCTGGAACCATCTACCAAAATATGAGTTCTGACTTGAAAAAGTGACTGGAAGTTCAGTCAAGTTGAGAAGCCCACATCAGAAGTGAGCCAAACTGTAGACTACGGTCCAAGAAAGCTGTGCAAACATAATAAAAGGAAACAGGAGGATTAAAAAGATATTAGCAACAATATGAGAGACGAAGGTAAAGGATACAAGTTGTTTTTCACTTATATAGACAGTAAAAAGGAGATTGAAAAGAAGTTCAAGTACCAGAAAGAGTGTCATAGAAGCAAAAAGCCCTTCCTGGAGGAGAGCTCCATGCCCACCAAATTCTTCTTCATCAACTTTTAGCACCAGTGCATAATAACAGTAGATAATACCAGTTGAAAGTGCAAGGAACCTAAATTTTTTAAAAATGCAATTACAATTGTAAGAATTGGTTTATCAGAACAGGATTTTAAAATACGGTCAAATATTTGAAAACTATGATGATCTTCAACTCAAGCAACCAGTATCCTTCCAATTAAAAGAATGAGAAGCAGATCTCTACTGGGTTTCCTGCCAGTATTTGGATTATAATATATATGTTCTTTGTCATGCATCAAATAGTGTAACTAGTAGAGACTAGTCATCTGAAAAATATGCTTCAAATAGTCCAGCATCCATGAACTTCCGAATTGGTAAGCTCGGAATAAGTCTTATCAATGCTATAACTACCAAAAAGCAGAAAGAATATGAACTTGAAATTTTATTATGTTCAAGCATGATCTCAGATCTCCACCGTATGAAGCAAAATAACCGCATAGTTGCTCCTACGACAGCTCTTGAGTTTTAGGTTCTACCTTCGTCCTACATTTAAGTCTGGTCTTCCAACTTTTCTTTACCGTATCAAAAAAAAATTATTCAGTCAATCACTCATCCACTGACAACACCAAAAACAATAGTCCCATCAGTGAAATATATGGTTCAGGGTGAACTACAGATATACTGACTTATCTTTTCATTGGAAAGAGACTATTCAAAATAATTAGGAATCTAAGCATATAGATACTGCCATGCTTTTTTTACCTGAAAGGATCTAAACAATTATTAGTTGTAGTATCTGAAACATCTAACTGATCACTTAGAAAAGAAAGGGAGAGGAACAGAAACGACAGAGAGGTTTCACCTCACCCCTCGAAAAGAAATTCTTACTCCAAAAGAAGAAAAGAGTAATCTTACAGTCAGCATCCAAGTGGGTGGGTACAGCGGTCAATGAAGGAGAGGAACATCGTGGTAAAATTAAGATTCAAATCCCAACAGAGAGAGAACACATTAGCGGGAGGTGGCAGGTACCCAGTAAACAGTTCAAGTGCTTGCAAGCTTACTCTAACACCACCATCATAAGAATAAAAGGACCGGTCTTCCAGTCAACTAATGATTAAAGGCTCAAGCAAAAATTAGTTTACACCTTCGCAGGTTCTCAATAAAGATATGTTCGGTTTTGATTCTTTTACGTGATATAATCATATCAAACTTTTACTAACATAACTACAATTTCAATAAAGAAAAAAATTAAACAAATTATTCACCAATTTCTTGCCCAAACCAAAATTAGAAACAGTTAGGATCCAAACCAAAAGGCCTTAAATTAAATGCCCTGAAAAAGTTATTGAAGTACTTTAATGAAGCCATTTAAACTGAAACTAGAATCTTTTAGCAAGTAATTAAAAAATTAGTGAATTCAAAGACCCATACTCAAACATAGATAAGACTTAAGATGGAGACATGCATGATGAATGAAGTTCATGCCAACTATGCATGTTCATGTACTTTCTTATCCTTGCTTCTTGAGTATCCTTCTATCATGTACTTTCTTATCCTTGCTTCTTGAGTATCCTCCCATCATGTACTTTCTTATCCTTGCTTCTTGAGTATCCTCCCATCATGTACTTTCTTATCCTTGCTTCTTGAGTATCCTCCCATCATGGACTTTCTTATCCTTGCTTCTTGAGTATCCTCCCATCATTGTTGCATAGCATACATTACTTCAAGTCCATTTTTGGATAATTTTTTATTCGGACAAGGGCCTAAAATACCCTTTAAGTATTGAAAATGGTACAAAATTACCCTTCATCCACCTATTGGCTCCAAAATGCCCTTTTCATCCACCTATTGGCTCCAAAATGCCCTTGTCATCCATCTTTGGGTTTAAAATTGACCACTTTTTTAATTGTTTTAAAATTAAACTCTATAAATATTTTTTAAAATACTTGGTGTTCAACTATTGATTATAATTATAATTTATTAATATAATTTATAAACCAACCCACTACTCACTCATCACTAATTAAACCTCACCCAATTAATAATCCAATTATAATATCAAAATAGTCATAAACACTACTAAAACACGATAAAATTATAGATTTCTGAAAATGACATTCAAATTATTCGAGTCCGAATCGAAGCCCCAATTAAATTGAGGTTGAGCCGCTTATTTAGGAGGACACTTTCTTTCAAATTGAATTAGAAAATTTATGATTAAGGTAAAAGAAGATTACATCCCAAATTAATCATGCACTTTTTTTAAATATAATTTATAAATATTATGATTTTTTTGAAAACCGTTAAATATATATTTTGAAAAAAAATTACCTATGGAGTTTTTTAAATTATCACATAATTGAGACGTAAGAATAATTAAAAGGAACATAGTCGACTTAAGTTTACGGTGGATTTTTATATTAGCCACTTGAAGTATGATAATTTACTTCTATAATTTTTAAAAACACTCAAATTGCCAGGCTTGCATTAATTAAGTGTGAAGGGTTTCATTGATTTAGAGGGATGGATATAGTAAGGGGGTAGGTAGCGGATTGATTTATAAATTATACTAATAGATAAATTATAACCCCAAAAGGTTGAGCGTCAGTATTTTAAAAAATATTTAAATAGTTTAAATATAACACCGTTAAATAAGTGGTCAATTTTGAACCAAAAGATGGATGACAAGGGTATTTTGGACCCAATAGGTGGGTGCGAAGGGTATTTTGGAGCCAATAGGTGGATGGAGGGTAATTTTGTACCATTTCCAATGCTTTGGTATGAGTTCTTAGAAAGCTTCCTCCTCCTCAGAATATGAAATTAGGATAGAAGGGCTCTCTTTCTTTAAGATTGAGTGGCAGTGTATAATAGTCGGTCACTAGTTTCCCCCAAAAAAGTGTATACTAGTATCCTCTCTGCCTCTCTGTCATGTATTCTTGAATTTCACCCTTTCTTCTTAAAGCTTTATACGGAGAAAAAATCAATTCTTCATCTAATTTTCCTGCCTGTTTTTGGTTTCTTTTTTCTTAATGAAATGCATGGCTCACTGCCTCTACACATCCTTCAATGGACAGCCCTGCCCTTGCAAAATCATACACCTCCTAAGTGAATGAATCTTTACAGCCATCAGAACTTCAATATTGACGGAAAATTTTGGAGCACTTTCCAAGTAGCAGTATATTATTTCAACTTCCATACTACGACATTTTGTCCCAGTCGTTTTAAGCAAAGCAGAATAGTAAGTACAAACACCAGAGTGACCATATAAACTTACCCTAATTAAAAAGCTGCCTAATAAGTGTCACTTCTTACAAGAGGTAATGAACTGAAATAAACTCAACCGATAATAAACAATGGACAAGAGCTACTGAATTCAAATAAACTCAACAGCTGACAAAAGCTAATGAACTCAAACTAACTCCACATACAAGGAACAATTGACAAGAGCTAATGAAGTGAAATGAAAATCATCTAAATGATAAACAACACAGAGATATGAAGTGCACTACATGAACGAAAAAGAGTATATTTGACATACAGCAAAGTCAATAACAGATTCCATGGCTTCAAAAAAAAAAAAAAAGACGGCGAGGTATAGAAGAAAACTTACAGCATAAACCAGACCCCACCAACCAAAGGAATGGCACCCCATATTAATCCACAAACAACAGCCATCAATTGTCTAGTCCAATGCAATACATCACCCAATTGATCCTGCAAGTACAAGATAAAACAATTACTAGTTTGTCTAATGTATAGTACAGCCAAAGATCGATATTGAACCTGAGTGATCCATCAAGCTGTGGCATAAAGGAGAAGCTAAAAGTCTTAGAAATCTTTCCTTTTAGATTAATGTCATAACAAAGAAAAGAGTTAAAAACCTTTACTGGTTGAAAATCTCTAAGCTTTTCAGATAACAACAGCAATGCTTATCATCTTTGGAACATGTTCCTGTGTATTTTTATAACTAATCTGGGTGATGACAGAAAGCTCGAGAGAAGTTCACATGTGTTAAGAGTTTATTGGAAAACTGATAAGACCATCCGAAAGGTCTGGAATACAGTTCATGATGCAACGTTTTGGTGTACTTGGACTAAGAGGAACAAAAGATGTTTTGATCGTTCCTCAACTCCCACATTCATGCTCTTATAGACAAATTCTTAGTTTACCTTTCTTTGCAGGACAAAGTTCTCCGCATCATCTAATACTGAATAGTTTTAGGATTCCATTAGTACTAAGGAACAAATGTATAGGGGCCTGCAATTCTTTTTTGCATTTTCGCCTACTAGTAATCACGCCCCTGTAATTATGCATCTACTTGATACTTTCTTAATAAAGCAACTTACTTCAATAAAAACAGCAACAATGGTTGAACAGTAAATACAGTTATAACTACTTGTAACTGTAATCTATGCAGTTTTGTGAAGAGCTACCATAAAACTTAAACAAATCACAACCCAAAAAAAAAAACGAATTTTGCAAGTCTTATTCACTCCACCAACCATTCTAATGAAATCAAAACCTTTTCTATTAGTAGGGTTGTTAGATTCACAATTTACATCTCAGATATGCAATAAATTCTATTATTAGGATGAGGAAATCTAGCAGAAACAAAGATTAAAAATCCGGAATCAGCACATCAATATAAGATTAAACAATGTGAAGTTGAAGAAAGAAACAAGTAAAAATCAAACCTTATCCCAAGAAGCTTCGGGATCGAAAAGCTGTCTGAACTTTGATAAGTGACCATTCTGATGTTGGTCTTCCTGTTGAACATCGGAATTTGATTTCTTCCTCTGTCTCATGGTGAACGAAATAGTAAACAAATGTTAAATCACAAGTTGAGTAAATTTTTTTAGGGTTTTGATGAAATCCGACGACGGTGAGAATTAATATGAAATTAGGAAAATAATGATTGTAGATCTAGATTTTATATAAATGTATATGATTAGATAGATGGAGAATACAACAATGTTTGGTTCTTCTACTTTGGCTAATAAATTTATTTCTTTTTGCAGGGGTTGAATTTTTTTTTGGAGGCTGATGGGGCACGTGTTATCGATCTTTTTGGAGTTTTGGTTTATATGGACTTTATTTAAAGTGCTTTTCCAAATATAATGTGGTTTGATCCAATGGTGTATTGGTAAATTAAAGTGTAAATCTAAAAATTTATTTATTTATCATGATTAAGTAATTTAATAAAATAGATATTAACGAAACAATATTAGGTGCTTTATCATGTTTTGCAAAAAGCAAATGATTAATGTGAGCTTCTTGCTTAGTTTTTTAATATGATTTTCATATATGTTAATTTGATAGAAATAAAGTGATTATCGTTCTAAAGAAATTTTATCGATTAACATGATCATTTCCCGTTTAGGAACGATTCTGTGTCATTGTTTCGTTTATTATTATTACTCCTTATGAGTTGAGTATCTATGTTGTCTCTCATGGTAGAACTTATCTTCACTTGGAATGTATATATGACCCACAAGGTATATTTTTCATGTATCACGTTCTAAAGCATAGAGATACTTTATTATACTTTGTGATAGTTGTTTGATTACTTTTGTGGTAAGGCGTTAAAATGGAGTATGATTTTATGAAAACTATAAATGGTTAAAGGAAAATTAAAGTTAAGAAAATTACTTATTACCTTTCACGTTAGTTGATGACTTTATAAAAAATAGTTATCTCATATTAGTGGTCTATCTTACTAAATTAAGAAACCATGAATGAAAATATTCCTATATTATCATTAATTGCTATTATTTTTTCTTGAAAGTATTTATCCTTTGTTTGTAAAATTCTCAAAAAGTTTTATAAGGAGTGAGTTAGTGAAATTATCTTTTTAATTATAATTTATTAATATGTATATAAAAAGGATAATGATCAACTAATATAGAACAGAGAGAGTATATATCAGCCTCCAAAGAAGAGGAATATATTTGTCACTATATATAACAAGGTGGATCAAATGGGTGGATTGAATTGAATTGAAGATATTAAAATGGGTTAAAATAGAAAATTAATTGGATCATGACTTGCTTAATTTCAAATATACTGGCAGACTTCCCGATACATAGAGGAAGGATGTATCCGAGAGGAGAGAGATGTATCAAAGAGGACAGAGAGGATGTATCTGAGATGAGAGAGATGTATCAAAGAGGGAGAAAGTATATATATGAGAGGATAGAGATGTAACAAAGAGGGGATACAGACATCTAGATACATAAGGAATGAATGTATCATAGGGGGACCTGACAAGACATTCTGATACATAGTTGATAAATGTCTCCGAGAGGGGGGATAGAGATGTATGAGTGAGAGGAAAGTGATTTATCGAGGGGGAATTTTAAATTTTTTGTTAAAATGATGGAAAATTTTAGAGATTATGATAAAATAAAATGTGTATTATTCATTCTATCTAAATACTTAACTATTCACTTTAAGTTTTGAACACAAGCGGAGTCATGATTTTTAATTAATGAGTTTAGGATTAAAATTTCTTTTACTTAATGAGCTTACATAGATTATTTAATACATATAAATGAATTTTCACATATAAATAAAAAAAATAACTAAAAATAGATTAACAAGAAACGATTAATGAAAAAGAATCCATAACAAACCTTACAAAATTTTACTGGACTTTATAGGACAGTGTTGAGAACAAAACAAGGTTTATCCACTATTTTGTCGAAATTAAGGGCATTTTTTTAATTTTATTTTAGTGGATAATCTGTCTCTAAAAACACACACCTCACCTTCAAATTTTACCCATAAGAGGTTTTTTGTTATCCCTTAATTTCTATTTACCCTTCTTTCACTAAAAAACCTCCCAGCAAATCGAACTCAACTGTAGAAAACCAGTAAAAACCCCAATTAAAAACTACTTTAATACTTAATCATCAATAATTATTTTTATCCCTTTTTTACCTCCTGCCATTTTTTTTAATTTTTTTTTTTGGATAAGGAAGTATCGGTAATCCGTTTTTCTCTACCATAAATCGACAAGTGTCAAATAATATTTTAATTTTTATTTATTTTTTATTTTTTATTTTTACAGTTTCATCTTTAAAATTTCTTAATAGAAAATAAAGTCTACTAAATAAAACTCTCAGAAAAGAAAAAAAAAATTATTTGCGCTCACTGCATGCAACACACAAAATCATTAGTTAGTGTATAGCATGCTTACCTAAATACCATCATCTAACACATTTTTCATTAATATATATCATTATCTCGATTTACTATTTTATCACAATAAAATATCATAAATTATCAGAAAAGACAGTCATAAATAGGAAAAAATACACATCTCTAACTTAACAAGAACAAAAACATATACTCACGAAATCTCATTAATGGTCGGGTATTGAGAATATCACCTAATTTGAAGTGAATTATTAATTTCATTTTTAAGCTAATAACAATTTAAAAGAAATATCTCTGTATGACTGGACTTAATATACCTTTATCTTATCACATTAGTGGAATACAATCTCTTATAAGATTTCACCAATTTTAGAGTGTTTTCAACACCTTTTTCGACTTTTTGAGTGTGTTTGGTACGAAGGAAAAATTGTTTTCCTAGAAAATGTTTTCCTGGAAAACAAGTAGATTCTGGACTTATTTTCTCATGTTGTTGTGAGTAGAAAATATTTTCCGTGTGTTGATTGAAAATACAAAAATTATTTTGTGGGGGTTGGGTTGCGAGGCGTGGTGGGGGCTGGTAGCGGGGGTAGATCGGGGGACTGCTCGGAGGGGTGGTAGGAGTTTAAATAAAAATAAAAATTTGAGTAAGTGTCGAAAATATTTTTAAAACAAAACAACAATTAATTTTTGGGGAGGGTGGGCGTTTGGGGGGTGGCCGGTGGTGGGAGGTCGCGGGTTCGGGAGATAGGGTTTGAAAAATAAATTTTAAAAATTGAAAAGATTTTTTTAACATTGATTATTTTTCGAAAAAAAAAATGTAATTGCAATTGGAGGAGATTTGAAACGATTTTCCTAACTTTTTGAAGGTAAGTCATTTTATTATTTTGAGGAAAATGAGTTGATTGAAAAATTATTTTTCAAAACCTTTCATCCCAACAAAATATGAGAAAATGCCAAACTATTTTCTGAAAATTGAAAAATATTTTCATTAATACAAAAAAACTCGTTTATTAAGATTCTCATAGATTCTAATAGAGTTTCAAAACTATATGTCATGTGACAATATTAAAGTTGTTGAGTGTGTGTTTTTGTAGGAGCAATTTAATAAATGTCAATAGTTCAAAAATAAAATTAACAATTCACGCCATATTGAAAGACCATTTTTAATAATTCTCTCTTTTAATTTATTGGAAGTGATCGAGATCATTTCTACATCACTAATCAAGTTAAGAATACTAATTATGTTCAGTTAGTGAAGTCATGTAGAAGTAATTTTCTACAATAAAAATGACAAAAAAGTTCAGTTTAGAGTTTGTTGGACTACTGGTTTATCAGAACCTTTGTGCTAATATTTTTATTTATTGTTTTTTGATTTATGATAAAAAAAAAAAAAGGTCCTCTGGCTTGGCTTCGGTGACTCAACGTTTTTCTCGATTACCAGTTGATGGGTTTGTTGTGCCACGTGGCATGATCTACGTCCAACCTGACAGATTTTATATGGGCCCACCATTTGTCGAGTAACCGGGTCTTCAGGTGGTTTCTGCCTGTGACAGAAACCTGGTAATGCCCAGTGCATTTACCGTTACAGCCAGTAATTGTATAAGAAGTGGGGGTTTAAGACAAAACATGGCTGCTTTTCTCAGGGTTTTTCTCCATCATCACATTAAATTATGGGGTACATCTTTTTTTCATTTCTCATCTTCTATTTTTTTTTCTATCATCATGGGTGATTTTGGTGTCTATAGGTAGAAATTTTGTGTTTTTTAAGGTTGGGTTGTTTGTTTCTTGTTGTTGATTTGTTCCCAAATTCATAAAGTTGCAATCTTTGCTTTAAGAAACTGGTTTTCTTGAAGAGAAAATTCTCAAGATGGTTAGAAGAAGAATGTTTTTCTGTGACTAAAACAGAGTAATTTGGAATTCTCAACTGTCAACCTTTTCTCTGGAAAATCTTGTTCTGTACATTTCTTGGATCTAAGTGGGGGTTTCTATTTTTGAAAATTTAATGCAGGGTATGTTGGATTAGATCTATCTATCTTTCTGTTGTTTTAATTTTGTTGATCCAAAGCTTTGTTTGTGTGGGGTGAGGGTTGGGGGTGGAGTAGGCGGGGGTAGGGTCATGGCTGAACGGGTTAATCACAAGATTAGTTTATTTTCGTGTGTATATATAGTAGATGATGAACCTTGGTGAAAATCCTGCATCCGGCTTATCGCCACTAGAAGTAGGTTATTGATCATTCATGAGTTTTTAGTTTTAGGTGTTATTATTTTATGGATACTATCTGACAGGGTTTTTGGGCGGGGGGTTTTCAGTTTCCTCTTTTTAAATTTGTACAATTTCCTTAAAAATGCTTTCTTTATCCGTTTAAACAAACGATGAATGGAGGAGGGTTCTAAGAATGTTCTTTCTTGGTGTTGAGAGTTTCTAGCATATCCTTATCTTTTTTGCATTGCATATGGATATTGTGCTTATGATCGTTCATTCATATCGATTTGAGATGGATCACGTGGATATGGTACGAGTAGATGCATAAGACCACACTCTGTGACTTGTGTTTGTGGGGTGATTCATATATAGCCTTTATTCCGACTGATCATGAAAAATGTTGTGTTGGAATGTCTTTATGCTTCTTGTCATTCTTATTGTGTGTTGATCTGGTAGTGTCTGTTTTCATCTTTTCGCAAATTTTGATGTATTGAAATAAGTAACCTCAGTACATTTTTCACACTTACATTTGTTTATTTTGATCTATTTACCGGAGAGGAGGACCTTGCAAAATCATAGAGATCTTGCTAATCCAAGTAATCCCCTTGAATGTTGGAATAGGACTATCACATCAGTCAATTTTGTAGTGATCAAGCAGCCAATCATGGTTGAAATATGTACTTTGAGCTGTGTATTTAAGATGTGAAGATTTCATTTACTTGGACATCTAGCAGAACTTAAGGGTATAACAACAGCTAGATATAATTTAAGCATATCAGATTGTAATCTATTATCCCTAATATCCTGGTTGATAACCATATCGATAAATGAAGATAATGAAACTGAGGGTTTGAGTTTGGCATAAAATTCTGCAATACAAAGGTGTAGTTTTCTTGGATTTGTTTCTACTGGCATGTGGTGCTTTATCGAATATTGGTGATTCTGTTCTTTTTCCCTTTTTCCCCTGGAATCTGAATTAAGAGAATTTCAACTCTAGGATCCTTTGTTCCGATTTAGTTTTGATTTCACACATTTTTCTTGTGATTAAATGTCTTGAATTATAATGCTTCTTTTGCAGGTCTTCTATTTCTTAGATTATTTGGTGCAGTTCACCACAAAAGTTGTGTAACATGATGTTTTTACACTGTAAATTTGGGCAAAAAATCTCTGTTGTTCTGTGTTCTTCGAATCTTTCTTGGTATGGTTGATGAGATATGGTGTTGCAGAAGAGGTTAGATTATGGATTTAATGGCTATCAGGTGCCTCCTATACCTCGAGCTACCAGATCGGTTAGGGTAATCTTGCTTTTTTTCAGATGCAATATTTGTCTTATTAGTATATTCCTCTAATATAGAGACACTTATCCTGATCTTAGTTCTCTTTTAATTTCTTAGAGAAGGGGTATTATTAAGAGAAAAGCTGATGGCAATGGAACTTGTCCCTTTGACTTGTTAGCTACTGTAGCTGGCAAGTTACTGGGGGAAGGAGAGAGTTCGCCTGATTCTACGGGTTCTGTTAAAGGGAAGGAGAAAGGTGCAATTGTGAAAGATGAAAAGGTAAAGGAGGCTGAGGATAAATCTCTAAAAGAAAAATCTTATACTGAAGGCTGTTATGAGCGGGGCTTCTTTATTTCTGAGCTTGTCTCACAAGCTCCAGTTGTAAATCGTTCTTTAAGCGAACTGCCACATGTTCAAAATGATACGATCTCTAGACCTGCATCTGCCAGTATGAGTTCTGATTGCTCTGAGAAGTTACTCTTTGCTAAACAGTTTGTAAATGGTGAAAGCAGCGAGGAACATGAAAACTTTTGTTCGAAGACAGAACGGAAGGCGTCTGGCTGTGGAGTCTTTTCCAGTTGTACATTAGACACTGAAAACGATAAACAGATGAAAATTGAGCTGTCAAATAAAGCTAAAGTTTTGACTGATGAGGGGACTGCAATTTCCAGTTCAAAGTTCCCTGATGTTTGGGACAAGAAACCTTCAACACTTGTTACTTCAGATGAAAATGTAAAATTATCTCTGTCTACATATCCTGCTCCTTCTAGGTCCTTTCCGGTGATTCGGAATGATGTAAAATTAGCTTATAAAGATGATGACGAAAACTCTGGGTGCACTCAACCTAGCACCCCAAATAAGGCCTCCGGGGCAGCACCACGCGTACGGGATCGGCCAATTAAGAAGTTACTAGCTTCCAAATATTGGGAAGAAAATCTTAAATCTGATGACGAGGGCCATGCCAATTCTGGTTAGTATTTATTCCCCCGTTTCAATTTGTTTGTCTTAATAACTTACACCAATCTTGTCTTAACAACTTACTCTATTGGTGTAATGTTCATTCATAGTGGCCAGGCGGACTGTCTGGAAGATGTCTCTTTCTTTTTTGATAAATTTTCAAGTTCAACTTTTCACATGACATGTTTAAGCACAAGATTAAAGGAATTCTTGGTACATTCTATATCTCAATTTAGGACCACAAGATTCAATAATCTTCTTTACTTTCATAAACTCCGTTCCAAGTCAAAACCAACCAAACAAATTGAAACGTAAGGAGTATTATTTATGTAACCCTTCATGTTCAACTGCTTAGGAGTTTGACATGAAGAGGACTTTTCCAGGTGGGAAAACAATGCATGTTTACTACAACAGAAACATTGGCTACAAGCGGGACGGCTACAAGCACCAAAGGTCTCAGAGGGATTTTCCTTTCAAGAAAAGAAAGGTCTTTAAATGTGGCTCGTTCTCCAATTCTGATGGAGAGATGAGTACGGATGGAATAAGTAGTTCTCCAACAAATGACTTGCATGGAAATGCTTCCGGTAGTAGTAAAGCATCTTCAGGAGGTTTGTTTTCTTCAGAATTCACGCCTTCACGCAACAACATGCACATGACTATGCATAAAGGTGTATGCGTTTGATTCCTATTGATACTTAATTTTCCTCTGCATATCGACTCTGACAGGCTGCGCAGCGGTTGGAACGTCAGTTTTCAGTGGAGGTCGTCCATTCCTCAGGCCTGGTGATTCCCATGGTGAGAGGGTCTTCTTTCGGAGTCACCACATGAACTCTTCTGTACACCTTGCTCTTTCATGGTTCTAACATGGATGTTTTTCCTTTCGTGCAGTTAAGTTTAGAATTAAGTCCTTCAAGGTTCCTGAGCTTTTTGTTGATATTCCGGAAAATGCAACTATTGGTTCTTTAAAGGCATGTGAAAGCATTACCTTCAAATACTAATCCACATTCTTAATTAGGATTATATCATCGGTATTCCTTCCTTTTTTTCGTTTTTTTAAATTTCAATGTGGAAAAGCACTATTCATGCTTCTAATATTTTGCAGAGGACTGTAATGGAAGCAGTGACTGCTATACTTGGTGGTGGACTACGAATCGGTGTGGTTTTTCAGGGTAAGAAGATTAGAGATGATAACAAAACCTTGTTACAGACTGGAATATCTCATGATTACAAGATTGACGCTCTGGGCTTCTCACTCGAGCCCAATCCCGTTCAAACTTCCCAACCTCTTGGTCAAGACTGTCGTTCTTGTGTACTTCCTTATGAAACACCTCAACCGCTAACAAGGTATTCCACTTGTCAATCTTTGGTTGATATTAGGACCGCAGCCATTTCTATTATTGAGCTGCTGTGCTGCTTCAGTTTAGCAACCAATTATATGGGTAGATAGATATATACGTGTGATTATTGTGAAATTAAAAGTCAATAACTTCTTTCGACTCTTCACGGATTGTTTCTACTCTTTCTAGTATCTTGCCCACTCCGAACCGCCCCCTTTCGTGGTCTTTAAACTCTTAAGCTTAGTTGAAGCGTGTGACCATCTCATTTAAAATCTTAAGTTTTTAGAGCGAGCACTCTTTTCATTATTTCATTGTTATTCTTAACAACCGTTATTTTGGAACTACGCTCCCTTTATAAACGTTCTAGAATTGAAAGTCCATGATTATGCAGTATATATGTCAGCAGGTGCCCATCTCCTTCTACTGTGATTCATACTGGCATTCATCAAGGAAGATCTGATGACATCCTAGGAAAAAAGTTTGAGGAGTACCTTTCGTGTGTGAAAGTGACATGATCGCTCCATCTCTCCATTATGGGCTCTTAGAGAAAATTCTGCAATCATCTAAAGATTGCATTGGTTCACTAACGCAGTAAAGCAGAGCCTGTCTGCAGTTCCCATTGCCGGGAAGCCAAGCCGATACGAGGCCACCAAGGTCGAATCCGTAGACATTTTTGTCTCTGAAAGTGAGAAGCACTTGTTCAAGCTGTGAGAAAAAAAAAAGGCCCTTTGAACAGGAAGGTTGTTTGTAAAACCATATTTCAAGGTACGGCAATCCATACACCTTCCGCTTACCTCTTGAGTTCTCTTTCACTTTTTTCAGTTATTGTCTTATCGTTTTGCAGATGGCGTGACGTGAAACTTCGAGCTTTTGATAATGCCAAACATAGAACTTATGTTGATTTGAAGGTATAACATGTCAATCAATTGACTTTTAATGTGGCATACTTTTGCATGATGTACTTCATTTTCATTACATCTACATTACTTAACAAAACCTTCCGCGAATGAGCTGAACACATAGTAATCCCATGATATGGAATTTGATGGTTACCATTCAGGACAAATGGAAAACTCTGGTGCACACAGCAAGAATATCCAACACATAGTAATCCCATGATATGGAATTTGATGGTTACCATTCAGGACAAATGGAAAACTCTGGTGCACACAGCAAGAATATCCCCTCAGCAAAGGAGGGGCGAGCCGGTGCCACAAGAGCTCTTGGACAGGGTCCTCACCGCTCACGCTTACTGGTCCCAACAGCAAGCCAAGCAACAGATGAAACAGCCATCGGAGACTTACCTTCTTCTCTAGGAACGTCGTGGAAGTGGCTGGGGAGTAAATAAGAGTTTAGATTATTTTGTTAGTGTAAAAGGTGTTATGTTAATAAAAGTTATACCGGGGAAAGTGATCAAGTTCCTTCCCAAGAGGAGTTGAAGCTGCTCTTGTAAATGTTTTGATAGAATAAAGTGTTTTTGCTAACAGAATCTTTTTCTTTTTTTTTTGTACTAAATGCTTCTTTTCTTGGAAAGTAGTTCTTTCTGAGGTAAGGGTGTTGTATTTTGTAGTTTATTTGTCCCTTCAATAGAAAAGGGAAATGTAGTTGATTGTAAAACTTTAGTTCAATATCATACTAATATAATTCTCATGTTTTTGGGACATGAATATTAATTTTGAGATTTTAGATACCACTATTTTTTGTATTTCTTTTGGTTAATATTACCGTTAAAAGGGTATGGTGGGATGTTAGAGATTTCTATGCTTTTAGTGAGAATTTCGAGTTTGAGTCTTAAATTTCTCCTGATTTTAAAAGATATACTAGTATATTTCTATTTAAATAATTTTTTATCTATTTGAGAAATATTTTACTCTATTAGTTAGTACGTTCAATATCAATTGAAATATAATACTTAGTAGATTTGAAAAATAAAAATAATATTTTAACGAGATATTTAGACACAAGGATAAATGTGGTCCCTAAATTAGACGGGCAGGGTGAAATTGATCCCAAAATTTAACGAAACATAAATACGATGTATACTCCGCAACTCAAAGCTATTTTTGTAAAAAGAAAAATTGTAGTCACTTTTGAATCATTTTTTTATATATATATATATAATTGATAGGAATAGACTTATTATAATCGTTAAATAAAGTTATTGTACGTTAGATACATCTAGAACTTCTGTGGTATACTCATTCAATAATTTTTTTGCTTCTCTATTAGTAATATTTTTCCAACATCCATTAGGATCATGTATGATTGATGATAATTGAATCTGTTTCTTTGTTTACTTTTAGTTATGCTTTAACTATGCGACAAAATAAGTAACCAATACATAATTATTTGTCAAATAATATTTTCCACCAAATCTGAGAAAACTGGCGGCCAACGCCCAAATGTGAGTATGTGACAATTGTGGGTTTCATATATTATTGATGAGGGAGCAAAGAATTTTTAGTTTTATGATTTTTAAATTTTAATATAATATATTAATATTTAAATAAAAGTGATTTAATTTAATTTGATCGTACTCGATCTTTTAGCACCACCCTAATCACCTACGGGTCAAATAAAAGATTCAATTTCAGAACCACTCATGAAACTTCCGCGTTTCAATATTTTTACTAATTTTGTGTTAAGTGGATGAATAAAGCTTAACATACGTAATTGATTTGGTCAAATCATTATAAAGTTTATTTGTTCTATCATATGTCCCCCCATTATATATAAGTAATTTGACTAGGAAGTAAAATAAGCCGTTCATGATTCCCTATGGTTATGGGGCCGAGATATTCCCCCTTAGTATTTAAATAATGATACTTACTTATTTTTCGTGTAATCATATCGATATCTAACGTTAGACTATTTAATTAAAAAGTATATTTTATGAAATATAAATGGATAGAATGTTGTACGACTAATTCTACCTGAAGAAATGAAATGCAATGCAAAAATCGAGGTCGCGCATTTAAGTTTTATGTACGCTCAAAATTTTGTTCCAATTATTGTTCATAGTCAAGCGATGTTCTATTTTTAGAATTTCCTAATTAAGTATTCGATTGTCTTATTTTATATGATACTTTTTAAATTTTAAAGATTTAAATAAGTCTATTTTTTTATCTTAAATTTTTTATAAATTTTTTAAACATTTTAAATTATTAAATATTGTGACTTATAATACTTTTTAGCGGTTTACAAATATAGAAATTTTATTTCAGAGATATATATACTATCAAAAAAAACTCCTCGAAATAATCTACGACAGTTAATTGGTTCAAGTTAGTTCATTAAAAAAAAATTAAATAAGAATCGTAATGCAATTACTCTTTAATATAATTCTCCCGTGTGACAAGAACAATTTAATTTTTTTTTTAAATCACAATTTAAAGTTTAAAATTTTAGATTTCAAAGAATTTGAGATTTTACATTAAAACTTCAAATTGAAGATCAAATTCTATGATTAAACACCTGCTCAGTATTCTGTCTAATGTTGGAAGAATATGATAAGGAAGATTAGAATATTCAAATTATTTGTATATTAATATCTTTCTTGACAAAGTAAGCAAATAACCAAATATTATAAAATAAATCGGTTCCAAAATTTGACCCGGCCCATTTAGCTTCCTCTCCAAGTATTACTTTACTCTTCTACAAAAAAGAAACAAATTAATGTTATATGATGTAAGAATATTATAAAGTTGAACATAACCTCTTTTCTCCTAACACAACAATTTTGTAAAACAACCCATCTCAGGTTATAACTTAATTATACCTTACAAATATTTTTACTTAAATATTACAGAGAAAAGGTCAACGAATTCCAATTGCAGTGAAATATAATTTTCTATAGTTTATACAAACAGTAGTGTATGTATGGGGGTTGTCTTGTCGTTTTTGTATAAGCGAGAGAAAACAATACTCTTCTTGCTATACACTTTGAAGATTGCAAAGAAATAGGCAGGGAATATACCAAATTGTGCATTATACATATTGTAGTGACGTAGGATAGCGATGTTTCAATTGCAGTGAACATAGGCTACGAGATTCATACAATATTAA
Source organism: Solanum habrochaites (assembly GCA_027704765.1). Taxonomy (NCBI): domain Eukaryota; kingdom Viridiplantae; phylum Streptophyta; class Magnoliopsida; order Solanales; family Solanaceae; genus Solanum; species Solanum habrochaites. The sequence goes on from JAKWJA010002494.1 coordinate 49,169,373, forward strand.
TGATATAGCAAAATACAGTTTTATGTTTGCTATTGGAAGCGCAATTATGCAAGTTTGTTATAGCATACAAATAGGAAGTTTTGTTGCATATGTGAAAGTTGGCCCTAAAATAAATCGGTTCAAATTTGACCGCCATTAGCTGCCTCGCCAAGTTAAATATTTTACTCTTCTACAAAAGGAAACAAATTAATGTTGTATGATGTAAGAATATTATAAAGTGAACAACCTTCTTTCATTCCTAACACAACAATTTTTTTAATAGATGATAAAATCAAAAGTAAATATTTGACTAATTTGATAAATTATCTATGTGCGATCCCAGAATTCTTTGGTTTCAGAAAAAAATATTATTTGACAATTTATGAATTGACAAAAACAAACAACATGTTTAACCAATTGAACCACACCAATAACCCCTAGTATTCATGTTTTTTTCCACATAGTCAATGAATCCCCTCGAAATCTAGAAGAGTAAAATGTCACCCATCTGCAAAAATTCTAATTATATCATTTTAATCACTAAATTATCCTTTAAAACGTGTTAGTACATTTCAACCCCCAAACCGAAAGTGACAAAAGGAAAAAATAACAAGTTCCGGGTCTGACCGCTCGATGGGCTAATCATTTAGAAGATATATATTCCTATACTATAATTATATATATATATAATATATATATATATAGGAATATATATTAGAGAGATATTATATTATATAGATAGATATATATATATTGAGTTTTATCTATATGAATGCAATTTATTATGAAGTACAACAATACCACCACGGGGTTAAGTTTTATATTTGAAACTGGGTAATCGAATACAGAAATAAACGAAACTATATTACATGAATAATTATGAAAATAATTTGATGATATAAATAATTTCTCTGTCCCTAATATAATATAAAGACTTAAGAGTTAAAAGCTTTATGCACTTATAATATAAAAGATATTCCTATGATCGAATTATTTATGTGTATAATGAAGTTATAAATTATATATATTTAGAAGAAATTCAGTGAATATTTTATTTTGTTAATAAGAAAATCCAAACAGAAAATGAACAAAACAAAGAAGCTAAGCATCCGATCATTCTTATAACCGTGTAGTTGTTAGTAGATCTATCTATTCATGTTTGTTTGCACAATCAGAAGTCTTATAAATTATTTTAACACCAAATAGAATTACTTTTTATATCAAATCAGTATCAAACGATAATTTATTTATTTCATAACGATCAAATTTAACAAGTCAAAATTAAGTCTACGAGTAAATGTATATGTTATCTTAGGATAGAACTTATTTGTATCGAGTTTTTATATCAAATTAATACATGCATACAATGTGTTTAAATTTATAATTTATTTTAATTTATTAAATCACATAGTAATACATTTTGCATTGGCTTTATACCGTCATTTGATTTTTGTGTTTGCTTCTGATTTATTTTCGTGATTGGACTCATTTGCTGTCTTTTGTTTCAATGATTACTTTTGATTCTTTCAAATTATTGTAGATTTATTAAGCTGGATATATCATTTGCGTTCCTATTTTATGTCTCAATATTAGTGACACATAGAAAAAAGATATGAATACACATTGAATCACTTTCTATTGTTTCCTAGATATTACGTCTACTGTTTTATTTTATACTTAAAAATAATTGATGTGTTGTTGTAATTATAATAAAAATAATTAATATTTTGATAAAATAAAAATAGTTAATAGTACTAATTTGATTCACATTATAATTCATAATCATTATAGAATCTTTTAAATTATCATGACACATAATTCAAATTAATCTGATAATTCTTATTTTATTAATTTGGGGGGGGGGGGGAAGTTTTTTAAAGTTTAACAAAAAACTTAATCGTATCCTATAGTTATAAAAACGCTAGAATCCATGTGATAACATACACTGGAGACACAGAGCTAGATTGGAAAATAGAGATTCATAAAAGGGTACTTTATAAGCCTATTAAGGCAAATACATTGATTAGTATATAACACTAATAATTTTCTATGTAATGGATTAACACGAGCATAATTCGTAGTTTAATTAACCATGATATGTTAATATCTACTTTATAATTTGACTCAATTTTAAGAAAAAAAAAAATTATGATTTAAACTAAAGTAATGTAACATATGTCCTCTATACTAGAAATGAAATAAAACAAACAAATCAAAATTAAGATTCACTAAAAAAAGGAAAAAAATATTTAATTTAAAATGTGTTGAATTAGGTCTTGGGTCCTAACTCAGATTTCAAAAGCTAGTTCATAGAGAAAGTTAGTTTCAAAAGAGGAGGATTGTCCATATATTATACAGAGTCCACTTTAGCATCTGGTGGGTGAATAATTTTGATTTTGGGGATCCCAACATCGGATGAGACGGGTCCTGTTCCAACATTCGATGAAACAAATCTTGCTCTGATACCATATTGAGTTAAGTTTAAGGCCTAACTCACCTCCAAAATCTAGCTCTAAGGAAAAAAGATTGTTCATGTCTTATAAGGAGCCAAAGCCTTTGAGTAATCATCGATGTTAGATTTTTGATCGTTCCTTAACAAAATGAATTAAAATGAAAAAGCTAAACAAACAAATTAAAGAAACAAGCATGATTTGATATAAATATCGAATCTTTGTAATTTTTTTCTAACTTTTTTCTCCCTGTGAATTGTGTGGATAGAGTCACGCCGTCTACTCGTTCAAGGGGCAAAATGGGATAGTGGGGCACTCTGTGCCGCGCTCAGAGAGCAGAAAAACCACCAATCAGCTTGGCACAGTACACATACTGAGACAAACAAAGAAGATGACCCGACCCGACCCATGAACACTTGTTGACCCATCAAGTTTTATCTCTATCACATTTTTACTTTCCTTTTCCTTCTCCTTCACAGAAGGTTCCTTTTTCTTGTCTTTGGGGCTTAATAAAGGCGCAGCCTTGACTCGTGTGCATCAATTTTTACATACTATATCTTCTTTGCTTGTTTTGCCCTTTTTATTTTCTCTTCAAAAAAACTGAGAAAAGCGCCTGCCTCTCATTTTTTCACTTTTGCTGTCATCTTGTTCACTCCACTCATTAAGGTATGCCCATTAAATAAATATTGATTTTTGTATGTCAAGTTGAGATATTTCTTCATTTCTGAATTGGGTTTTCGTTTATTTCATGTTTTTTTATAGTTGATTTTTCCAACGAGAGGCTTATGCTTTTTTCCCCTGTTTTTTATTTGAAAAAACAAGAAATCATGATTTTTTGTAGCAGTTTGGTGTTTTGTGCCTGTGTTATCTTTCATTTCTTGAAGTTTTGCAACTAAAGATTTGATCTTTCTTGTTCTTTTCTGTTATGTGGGTTGTGTACACCTTTGAATTGATTGCTTCTTTTTATTGCCATTAATGGGTTTTAAGATCAGTGATGATTTCTGTGTTTGTAGAAGAATTGGTATCTCTATGTACGTATAAACGTGTACCTCATGTTATCAGCCGTCGGAAAAAAAATATTAACTTTTGCCTTTGGTAGTTGTGCTTGAGGGCCTGGTCATTAATGTTAAAACCAGGCATGAGTTGGTAAAGGAAAGTTCCGTTTTCTTTCCACCATTAGCTGGTTTTTCAGTTGTATATTCTCATTGTTTAGTTTGACCTAACAATGCCTGTTTCATTCCTCTTCTCCCCTTGAGTGATGTTTTCCTTCTTTTTTTTTTTGTTTGTAGATTGTTTTATACACAAAACTGTTATGGATCCTCGATTCATTCCGTTGTCTGATCCTGTAAACACTTTCGAGTTCGAAGATCAGATTAATGTGTCAGGCTGAGAGGGATCTACTGGAAATCCTCCTAACAATTAGAATGAGGACTAGTTGGCTGTTGCGCGGTTCCCGTATACGGCCCCAACTGTTTAGACATGGGGGAAATTTCGCCTCCCATCATCAAAAGTGAGGCGGAAAGTGGAGAATCTCCAGATAGATCAATGACTCTGATTCTTGTTAAGTTGTTGCGGTAACCTAAACCAGGATCTTATGGAGGAAGAATATAGTGAAGATGTAAGCCAGCATGGTTCATGACCCGCTTTGACTCTAAAAGCTGTGAGAGAAGGCCTGTTGTATATGAAGCCCTTGGCAAGTCGTACCCTCCTTCACCCTATCGTAGCCCTTATCATGTTGACCATCGGTTAGAAAGCCCAAGCCCTGACAGCATTTTCCAGACTTCCAGTGACCATAGTACAAGTAGTAGCAATGCTCCATTTAGTAATTGACTTGATCTCAATGATTGTTGATTACTGGAGATCTAGTGTGTCTTGCCACTGTGGAGGAGAGTCATCCATCAGAGTACTCTATCCAACCTTTGATGCAGAGTAACTCAGAGAGGTCTCATGGTTCTTTAAACAACATCAACAACTTGAATGTCCATATGGACTCTTTTTTAAATCCTAATGCTCTTTCAAACATGTTTACTGATCGCGAGTCTATCTTACAGTTCAAGAGAGGGGTGGAGGAAAGATATATAAATTCCTGTTCCAAATGGTAGTAAATTGTGTTAATTTAGGATAAAATATTACCTTCCTCCAAAGGTGGAAGAAAGTGACAACGAGCATGTGGTCAAGTTAAGAGAAGGATGAGCTAGTGAGAGGAATCACTCACCTAATGGGACTAAAGGAAGAAAACATCAGTATCCTGAGGACAGTGATTTTGAAGATGAAAGGAGCAACAAACAATCAGCAATATATGTGGAGGAGGAGGCTGAGTTATCAGAGATGTTTGACAGGGTTCTGCTTTGTACAGATAAAGGTGAGACAATATGTGGTGATGTCAAGTGTGAAATGCCAGTAGACAATAGTTTAGACCAGAATGGACAAGCACATGGATCAAATGGTGGAAACACTCGTGCTAAGAAACAAGGGACTAAAAATGAAGCTGTGGATCTAAGGACTCTCTTAGTTAGCTGTGCACAGTCTGTTGCTGCTGACGATCGCAGGACAGCATATGAACAGCTAAAGCAGATCAGGCAGCATTGTTCTTCCATTGGTGATGCATACCAAAGGCTGGCCAGTGTATTTGCTGATGGCCTTGAAGCCCGGTTGGCTGGCACTGGCACTCAAATATATGCTGCCCTTGCTCCGAAAAAGATCACAAGCTCCTGAGACAAAACTGGAGAATTGAAGCTACCAGTTTATATTTGCGGGCATGCCGTTCACGAAAAATATCAATATTCTTTGCGTAATTAAAATGTCGTCTTTCCACCACAGCCATCTACTAATGCCAGGAAATTTGGCGGCATCTCATAGATTTTGGTATACTATATGGTTTCCAGTGGCCAATACTCATCCAGCTTCTCTCAGAGATACCTGATGGGCCTCCAAAGCTTCGCATTACTGGAATAGACCTTCCCCAACCTGGATTCAGGCCAGCAGAAAGCTTAGAACAGACAGGGAGCCGATTGGCAAAATATTGTGAGCGCTTTAAAGTACCATTTGAATATAATGCCATAGCAACACAGAATTGGGAGAACATCAAACTTGAGGACTTGAAACTTGTAAGTGGTGAGACTGTTGCTGTGAACTGTCTTTTTCGTTTTAAGAACCTGTTGGATGAGACAGTGATGTTGGACAGTCCAAGGGATGCAGTTCTGGGCTTAATTAGAAAGATGAATCCGGATATCTTCGTGCAAGCTGTAATCAATGGATCTTATAGTGCACCCTTCTTTGTCACTCGCTTCAGGGAGGCCCTCTTCCATTACTCAACTCTCTTTGACATGTTTGATGCTACCTTACCCCGTGATGATCAGCAGAGGTTGCATTTTGAACAAGAATTTTACAGACGCGAGGCAATGAATGTCATTGCTTGTGAGGGTTCCGAGAGGGTTGAGAGGCCTGAGACGTACAAGCAATGGCAGGTTCGCAATATGAGGGCTGGATTCAAGATTCTTCCGTTGAACCAACAACTCGTGCAGAAGTTAAGGTGCAAGGTAAAGGCTGGATACCACCGCGATTTTGTGTTTGATGAGGATGGTAAATGGATGTTACAGGGTTGGAAAGGCCGGGTAGTATGCGCTAGCTCGTGTTGGGTGCCAGCATAGAAGTATCTGAAACATGTTTGTTAGTCAAGGTTTTAGTTCATAGGGATTCTGTTATGTTAGCCATAAACGATGTGTTCTAAAGCTATTATATGTACATAACTCTGGCCCTAGAAAGGATTAGTCTTGCTAATCTTTGATTTTACAGCTTTGTATCTCTTTGCGGTTCAATTTTTTTTTTTTGTTCTGTTGGTTTATTTAATATAATATGTAATACGATTTGAAAAGTTGCTCAAATGATAAAGAACCTTGAACTTCGATTCGAGGGTGGGAGCTTGTAGGATATGCTTTTAAAAAGACATGTGAATATGCTTTTAAAGTCAGAAAAGATACGTCAGTAAAAGGTTACTGTCATTGATTCTGTGACAATTTTTGCTAATATTTGTCCCAACACTAACTTCAAGAATATAGGGATTATTGATTCCTTCTATAAGTAGAATAACAAGGATTAGAGATAAGGAAATCTGGTCCTTGTAAGTTTAGATTATTTTTTTAAAAAAAAAAAAACAATTAATTTTGTATTCACAATGGTGTCAACAGCTTGATTCAGACAACATTTTTATTATTATTATTATTTTGGATTTGTATGCCTGTAAACCAGGAGATTTTAGTCTTTGGGGGAACGAAGCTGGTCCATAATTTGATTGTTGCTATAGTTTTGTCAATTTAGCTTGACCTAGAATTGACGTTTGGACTGGAAAGCATACTTGTTTTTTTTTATAATTGTTTTGTACAGTGTAAAACTGTCTTCTTACATCGTATGTCGTCTTCTGTTTTGTGCTTGTCATTTTCTATCCAAGCAATAACGCAATTCTGAAATCATTACATCCCAAAATAGATGTCAACAATTGTAGGCCAAATATATATAGTCAAGACTTTTAAACTTGTTCTCAATTTTTATTTTGGCACTTCAAATCAGGGTGTTCCCATTAGAAACTTCATCAAAATGTATTGACATTTGTTATTCAAATGTATTTAGGTTATATGCACTGGCGGAGCCATGTAGGAGGAGGGTTCATTCACATCCCCTCGGCTCATCACTTACTGATTCCGCTACGACAACTTCGGCAGCTACGTTCAACCCAAGTGTACTTGGGCTTTTCTGCCTCTGCTCCTAGGAAGTGAGGCTTCATAACAAGAGTATTTACTATTCATCATTTGTCTAAAATAAACAAACATAAAAATTGTTCAAAACAAAAAAATTAGAGCATTGTTTTTTGTATAAAATGTAAGGAATCCCATAGTTAAGACAAAATTAATTCTGCCGAAAATTTAGGATTAGTTAATAATACCTTAACATGATGTGTGGGTGATTACTTAGTAGTTGTGATACATTGGTAAATGTACACAGTTAAAAACTGTGGAAGATTACAAAGGGAGAAAAAATGGACACATTCAAATTTGTTATCTAAATCAGGATAACTTACGGTAATAACAGTTCATTAATAAGCATTAATTGCACGTAAGCTGAATAACAATTTCAAATTTTGAAAATCCAAGATTGATATCAATCTAGTTGAAGGACAATTTTCTAATGAACATCCAGTTATTAAACTTATTGACTGAGTACATGAATAACAATGGTCAAAAACTCGTGAGACAGAGAAACTTCATATGATACAATAAATTCATGTAGCAATTGCATTGTCCTAAAACACGTACAACTGAGTCGATATGTGATAGCAAAGCACGACTGATGGTGCAGTATTAAACTTAATGATTGATACATGGATAACCATTTCCCAACAACTCTTGATACATAGGATCATATGATACACATATATCAGTACCCAATGCAGTCGAATAAAACCAACTGAGTTATCTTGCTGTATTAAAGCTTATTGTCTGATACATGTACCAATGTTCAAAATCAGGACACATATGGGATTCCTAGTACTAAAAAATGTTTACTAAATTTACAACAACAATGGTGTTGCTTCTTTTCGCTTTTTAGTGGTGTATTTTGTCAACCTTTGATGTTAGGTGATCGCCAAAATCTTGTTTGAATCTTAATCGAAACATTATAGGATCATGCAAAGGAATTTTTTTATATTTTCTTTGCCATTTCATCGTGCCCGATCATAATTCTCTATAGTAAAAAGGATCCATTAATATGATGTAATAGAACAAAGAACAAAAATAAAAAGAAAAAAAAAGAAGAAAAAGAAAAGAGAAAGGGATGATGGAGAGTAAGAAGAAAAAAAGACCCTAGAGACGGGCTGAGTAAATATAGCAATGAACAAGAAAGAAAAAAGAGAAAAGTAAGAAACAGATGATGGATATAAAAGGGGGGGGTTTGGGGGGGGGGGAGGGGGGGGGGTTGTGGGGGGGGGGGGGGGGGGGGGGGGAAGGAAGAGAAAGAAACTATAGACGGATGATGGAGTAAGAAGAAGAAGAAGAAAAAGAACCAAAGAACTGGTCCCAATTTCAGAAATTTCAAAAATTTTTTGAATTTTGAAATTAAAAAGTTTCTATTAAATGTTGTGAAACGTTTTTTTTAATTAAAATTAAGTAATCAAAATCAAAAAAGGGTTTTAGTGGAAGAAAAATAGGCATGATATTGTGGAAGTGTGTGTTATAGGTTCTACTAAAATTAAAACAAAGGAATTATGTAATAGGTTAAAAAACGAAGGAAAAAATTAGAGAATTACTAAACTTATAGTTGTGTATTAAGGTATTTTCCTTTTTTTTAGGTATTGTACTTGTATTGCTAATTAGTGAATTTTTGTAACACTCTGTGATTCTGAATGTAAATCAAATAATACTCATCTCTTGCCACTGTGATTACTTTGATGGAGTCCTTAATCGGATGCTTATGGAAGAAGAGGAAGACTTAGAGAATAGGCCTTGTATGCTTCAAGATTCATTAGCTCTACAGCTTTTGCAAAGAGGAGAATATCTGCAGCAGACATATTAAAAGCCTTTCAGGTCAGAGGCAACTGATCCATTGCTATCATGTTCAGCAAAAGTTTTAGAAACATGTACAATATAATAAGTTTACTGTTTTTCTGAACTCACAAACTTTAGATCTTAAATTTGCCTTTGTTTCAGGTGTATGTTACAGCATGCCCATTCAGGATGATGTCCAACATATTTGCTAACAAGTCAATTGGGATGCTGACAAGGGAAGCAACAAGTATACACATTATTGATTTTAGAATTCTGTATGTTTTCCAATGGCCATGTTTTATTCAGGGAATTTCCCTTAGGCCATCAGGATTACAGGAATTGATGATTTTCCACAACCTGGATTCAGACCAGCAGAGAGAGTTGAGGAGACAGGGCGTCGACTAGCAAAGTATTGCAAGAGATTTAATGTTCTTTTTGAGTATTAATGCTAAGAAATGGGATTCTATCCAGCTGGAGGATCTCAAGATAAACAGAGATGAGATGCTTGTTGTAAATTGCTTATACAGGCTCATAAATGTGCCTGATGAAACAGTATACGAAAACAGTCCAAGGGATGATGTGCTAAGATTGATTAAGCAAATAAATCCTGATGTTTTCCTTCATGGAATTGTTAACGGGGCATATAACTCAAACTTTCTTTGTAATTCGATTTAAACAAGCACTATTCCACTTCTCTTCTCTGTTTGACATGATGGAGGCAACTGTACCGCGTGAAAATCAAGAGAGAGTGCTGTTTGAGAAAGTGAATTTGGGGAAGGAAATTATGAACATGTGGCTTGGTGTGCAAGGTACTGCAAAGAGTTGAAGGCCCAGAAACCATTTATAAGCAGTGGGAAGTTAGAACCAGGGAGAGCAGGAGAGGGAGAAGGGAGAGCAGGTTTAGGCGATACATTAGACCAGGACAGGACATAGTTAAAGAAGCGAGGGCCAAGGTGCAACGGCAATACCATAAGGACTTTCTGGTGGATGAAGATGGTTACTGGATGCTGCAGGGATAGAAAGGCAGAGATATATATGCTCTCTCCTGTTGGAAACCTGCTGATAATTGATCCTTCAGAAGTCCAATTATATTTTAACAAACTAAACTATTTGATTTCATCATGTGTAGTGGCACTTATATGGTCTCCCTTTGGGTTCTTGCACATCTCTTTCTTCTCTGTCAACTTTGCTTAAGCCTCAAACGTTCGTTGGTGTAAGGTGACCTTCTTGACTATTGAATCCTTGTTTATTTCAATCACTTGTTTTTGAGTGCACCGACAATTCTCATGGGCTAGAACTACATTTTTCTTTTACAAGAACAAATAGTTCGATACATTCATACCATTTAGTTCATAAAGTTGTAAGCTTGTGAACTTCCCAACATTCCCAGCAACAATAGAGGCTCATGGAAACCACTTTTGCATTGTCTCATGGACTTCTAGTTGTGGAATCCTCTGTCGTTCAACCATATCAGTGGCATTCGCAACCTTAATTTCAATACACATGTTCTTTAATGCTGCTCTGTTGTTATCTGTACCCTCTGGAATTCTTAGATGGTAATCACAGAAAAAAGCACAAAAGGATTCTTCAATAAATTGATACTCATCACTCATCCCATATCTGGAAAATACAATGAAACCAATATGGTTTTCCACATGCTGAGGCTTTTAACAAGGTGTACTGTACAGTGCCAAGTTTGAATGACAATCATAGCTATGCTATTAAACAGACGATATACCCTTTGAACTCCACTTTTGAATGACAAGTCGACAAGATAAGAAAAATAAATAATTAAAGAAGAGGTAGACATTGAAGTGCCAGTACACATGATAAAATCAAATAGTTCACAACCAAATACTTATAATTCAAACTTGATTCAGTAGTCATCATGGACTTACATGCCAACACTTACTTCTAGGAGAAGTTCTTACAACTATAGTCACATGAGAAATTTCACATTCCAATTTAAGCAATAACAATACAGCGAGGACTGTGTGAACTCAATGAACAACTCGTGATTCAAGTAACAGGCAAAAAGACGGAAACTAGAAAGAACAAGAGAATGAAAGCAATAATTAAATACACTACAAACGATACGGTTTGTTTATTGTGAAAACAAACTCCGCTCTCACTTCAATTGCAGTATTTCCGAGAAGTAGCGACTGTCTGGATGGTTCTAAACATCTTCCATAATACTCCAGGGTGGTGGGTAATCTAAGCTTCCTTCATGTTATGAATGCTTTCTAGTGCATAATCTATGCCTTCTGTTCTATGGGAGGCACCCACCTATACCAAATAAGTGAAGTTCATATGCATATTAGAAAAGAATTAAGGAGGATGACTATGAGATTCTTTTGCTTTGTGTTGCTCCAAAAGTTAGTAATTCAACTTACCCACACAGTATGAAGGCCTGTGAGCTTAGCAGTCTGAAGGTTACGGACCGAGTCATCAAAGAACAGCTGAGGAAAGCAGAAAGATTAAAAGTATTAAGTTAGAATTCAGGTAGATTGGTACAAGATGGAAATGCAGAAATCAAGGATAATTACATACCGTCTTCTGAGGGTTAATGTTGGCTATTTTAAAGGCTTGTTCATAGGCTTCTTCGAATGGTTTGCAAACAATAAGAGACCTAGGGGATACTGGAAGGAGAAGAAGTATCTAGAATTAGTATATCTGTAGTGTCTCGAGAGTGAAATGGAATTAGATCTGACAAAAGACTCACCACCATTGTTGCTGTCTTGTGCACTGCCGTTGTTGGTAGGATTCACAGTCTCAAAGCATACGATATCATCAAAGCAGTCCTCTAATCCGAGCCTGCTAAGAACTTTTGCCACATGGGCTTCATTTGCATTTGAAAATATCTGTTTCAATCACAACAGATATACACATTACACCAACATTATCATACAAAGTGTATATGATCATGAAGGTTCTTGTTTATTTGTAGTGCTATAGAAGTATGTGTAACTTACAACTTTCCGAACAGGCAAGCTATGCAAAAGATTCCTCAGAACATGGTCATGCTTTAAAAGTTCATAAGGTAATCTCCCATGTACAAAACTGTTAATGAAGACTGGATAAGGTACTTCTCATTTAAAAACAGTATAAAAAGATGTGTAAGGAAACATAGAAAAGAAGTGCTACCTATGGTAGTCGTCATAATCAAAGTCGTAACCAATGGCCTGAAAAAATTGAATGCCAAGTTCAGCATATGAACAACCGAGACTAACTGTTCATAGTCAATTTACACAAGCTATAACCTTACCCTGAGACCAGCCATGGTTGTTCCGTACTCCTTATATAAGCTTATACACATTTCTGGAACTTTAGTCTCATCAATGCCAAGTTTTTCAATCATATAATCTAAAAGTTGCAACAATGGGAAGATTATTGATTGTTCGATCTAACAAACATTTATGTAGGAAGCAATTATATGAGGAGATATCAAATTAAAGAGAACTGCAAAATTACCAATGATATTTTTCGTGCATTGTGCGGAAATACCAGAGCTAAGTGGATAAAGTGTATCATCAACATCTGCAAATTGAAATGCAAGCATTTTTAGGAATAATACACAAGGCAATCTTCCATTCTTCCTTTGGATGGATAACGCATATCAGATATATAAAGCCTTACCAAACAGAAGGCACTCATATTTTGGCTCCAAAACTCCCTTGTAGCTGTCTTCATGCTCCATTTTGTTCTAAAGGGTCTTAAATTATATAAACATCAAAATTAGTATTTGGCTCACAAATTAGATATAACTGTGATAGAAACTCTCATTAAGTATAGATGATAAGGCAAAGTTAGGGAGTGACATATCGCACTGATAATACTTGTTCCCACCACGACAATTGAAAGAAGAAAATAGAAACATGCCTTAAGCTCCTCTAATAGGAATCCTCTCCCACAAAATAACGGAAGAGGAATGCAACATGGACTGCAACATAACGTCTTTGGTACTGGTTCTAAGGTGATTGACTCACTAATATGAATATCATACACAGATCAAGAGACTAAAAAATGTCCAGATAATAAAGGAGAAGATATAAAACCTCAAACATGGTATTTCCAGCTTCATAAGAGTAACTAATAGAGAACTTAGTTTAAAAATGCTTAATTAGCAGATAAGAAATGTTTTTTTCTTGAAAAGACTCAAACAACAAATGAACAACATAGCCGGTGAAATCAAACATGTGGGGTCAGGGGAGGTAGAGTGAACTCAATATCTACCAGGAACCTCAATAAACTTGGATATCATTAGGTGTTGATCAAAATTCAATCTTGATCTTTTGAGAAATAAGAGAAAACTCATACCAAAGGAAACAATCAAACAGGGCAACCAGTATATTTCTCTTTAACAGACTATGTCCACAATATCGGGGAAGTTTATTATTCATCTAAAATAAAAAAGGGCAGGAACAAACCAAGAAGAAGATCAATCCTTATAAAAACTGAAACTTTAATCACGAATGATGCAAAGGACAATACATACTTAAACAAAATGCGGGGAAGAGAACAAAGCAAACAACAAAACAGATTTTGAAAAAAAAAAAACTGGCGCACAAAACAAAAAGGAATACTCGCTAAAATACCCAAAAGTAAGGAGTAAGCAGAACAACAAGGACAAGAACTCAAAAGGTAATAAAAAAACAGCCAAATTTTTCAAGTACAATCAAGAATACAACACATAAAACTGCAACAATCTCATAAAAAATGTGCATAAAAAGAGAGAAGAGAGAATCATTACCAGATCTCTCTAGAAGAATGTGAGAAGTTACTTTGAGCAGTTTTCGATTCCTGTATGATAAATTAACGCTGGAAAATAAAGGCGTAAGAGAATGGAAGAGTGATAAGCTATTTATAGCAGAAACTTTGAAAAACAAAGACTTATTTTGTTGTTCCATAAAGTAGGGGGTAGAAGATGGGCCGAAAGGGATTGAACAAAGTCTTGGGTCCTACGTCTACAATTCTGACCAATTGTTACAAATATTCATTTTTTCCTTCCCTTTCTCGAACCACACAAGTATGTCACAAAAACCTGTCAACTAAGGTTTTGACGAAGCGATAAATATTTTTTTCAAATTTGAATATCTAATTATAGAATTGTTTTTGCTAAGTAATGTATTATTTTTATTTTTAATATGTGATTTTTCAGCGTGGATTCATTTGAAAAATGAGTAGAAAAAGGGTATCCTCCCTTCTCTCATACTTGCCTTTCTAGGTACATTTTTGAAAAATCGTCTTATCCTTTTTTTTAACATATTTTTTATTTAATTCTATTAGAATATTTAGAGTAAATAAAAATTGTATAGTCGTAAGAGGGACTCATCGTCACCCATTCCTCTAAAAGGGGAAAAAAAAAATAGAGATCTTAAAATTATTAATGAGTATTCTTATTAGTACAACACGTTATATATCCACCCACCATTAAATTCCTATGTAATTAATTAATTAGTTCTCACATTCAGTCTTCAGCCACATGGTATAAGACCCTTCTTTTTAATACCAAAAATCCGCGTTTCCACACGGCTTAATTATTCTTCAACGGTACGTTTTATATTTTAATGTTTTAAATACTTCACGTTTGTTTCCTTGATATAAAATTTGAACAAAAAAAATAAATTAGAGGGAGTCTTTTCTTGATTTTGATCCAGAAAAGAGAAAGTTCTAATTAAACAATAACATAATAAAATATTCAACTATTTGAATTTCTATTAATCATGCCGTCAACTTTGTTGGATATTGAATACTATTGACTAGGAGCCTTGTAAATTTTCAATGTTTTTTCTTGCTAGGAAAATTTAACCTTTAACGTCTGATAATTTTGCAGAAGAGAGAAGATTCAACAAAAACTCAAAGAAAACTAATATATATCAACGCCATGGCACGAGCGACGATTAATCATTGTTACCGTTATTAGAAGTTTGTTAGTTTAAGCTGCCAGATTGTTACATTTTTTCCTTTCATCAACAAAAAGAGACAATAATTCCCTGTTTAAAAATAAGAAAATTAGATATTTTTCATTATTAAGGAACCGTACAAACTATGAGGCACGTTAATTAATTTGGATTCATGAGAAAACTAATCTGAGTGCATTCAATTGTAATGTGCTAATATTAGTGAAAAAAATCATAAAATGTTATAGGATTGATGTATATTATGTTGTTCAACGATATTTTTGCTTTTTACCTAACATCATCACTTTTCAATAGGAAACTGGATTTATAACGTAAAGACAGAATCTGGGCTCATACAGTTTGATATAGATGAACTAATGGGCCTTTAGTGGGCCTGTAAACAGTTCATATTCCAATTTCGCTTAAGAGGTAAAGAATATGTAGCCCATTTATACTAAGCCAATATCAGGTTGGATTTTGGTTAACTTCCATTCACCCCCATAGAATCAACAACGATCTGCCATCAAAATAGCGCTACCCCTTTCATTCTTCCCCTCGGTACCCGAACACATCTCTTAACTAGCCTTTCCCACATTATTCCACCCTCTCACGACATCACATAGTAGTCGTCTTCCTGGTTTCTTACTTCCCTGTTTTGATAGTTCAATCCTGTTTCTTGAGTTTCCGCTCTATAAAAAAAAAAAGAGTCCAAGTCTCTATAATGGTCCACCCAAGTTAAGCGAATTGTTCTTTAAAATATTATTTTATACTTTAATTTTTGCGAAACAAAAAAATATCACCCTAATAGCACAATATTTTTCTCCAAAATACTTGGACAATTCAAAAAGCATAATTTTCATAGTTGGATGGACAGTAAAAAAGTTTTTTTTTAATAATAGACTATAATTTAATTATTAAAATCATTAACTTAAAATAATGCGTCTTTAAAGTTTTTTATTAATTTATTAAGAATAATAAATTTTCATACGTACAATTCTTTATTCATATTAACTTGTTTTTATGTATGCATAATGCATTTTTAAAACGTATTCTATCCATAATTTTAAATACTTATAGACACATACATTCAAAAAAATATGTGATATACAAATCACGATTAACGCTAATTTAATTCAATTAATTCAGAAGTTGTATAATAAGTCAATAATATTAAAGGTCGATAATTATTAAAAATAATTATGTGGGTGATGTTTTAATAAATCATAATGATACAATATTCTTTGTTTAAAAGAAAAACTAGTAAGTGAATAATATTTATAGAGAAAATAAAATTAATAATTTATTTAGTCAGTATATTAATCTCCATAAAGGGATCTATCGAATTAAATAAGTAATTCAATTAATTATAGTTATTATTGATATTTAATTGTATGAAAAGTTCTAAGTAATATAAGATAGACTAAAAAGATAAAATGAATAAAAAGTTTAAATATATAATTTTCTTTTCTTACATTTTGTTGTCAAACTTACAAATCTTTATCTAAATACTTTAGTTTAAAAAAAATTGTTTAAATTTTAAATAATCAGTGGATGATTTTTAAAAATATCAGTGATAAAGTGCATCACAGAGATTTTTTCATTGATATTTGTTCGTGACAAAATATAAAGTTACTACACTTTTTGAAATTACTTTCTCTAATCTTAATAATTCTCATTAAATCTTTTTTAAGATATTTATTTAGATTACATAAGTGTGTGATGATTAAATCGGTTAGTATATTTTTTTGTGGAAAGATTATTAAGACAGGGCCATATCAACTAGTATTTAAAGAGACTGTTTTGAGGTAGGTATATTCAATTGAATTAAAATCTAATATTATTCACTTTCGTTTTTTTTTCAAAAAAATAATATATCTAAAAGCATGATTAGTATAAGATTATGTATTCTTAATGATTACAAATAAATTAAAAATACATAAATATTCTTTTAGTTAAATAGGTTTCAATGAAATAAATTAGTCTATTATAAAAAAAAAACCTTAATGGACAGGTCTATACCAACTAGGAGAGAGTGAGAGTGATGATTTAATAGTGTCAATATTATTATAGGAAAATAGAGATTAGGGAAGTGTATGTTTTGTTAGGATCGAATCCACACACACTGATTGGAATAAAGAACACAAGAACTTAGAGCAGAGAGAAAGAGATGAGAGTGAGATCTAGACTGGGAGAGAAAGAGAGAAATCATATTTCGTGGAAACACCCCTGTGAGAAAACCCACGGCGGGGTGTTGAAGGAGTGATAAGTATGTAATATGGTGGAGTTGGAGTATAGATATGATCCCTGGTTGGAAGCTATGGAGTGATACTATATTAATAACTAGAGTATTTTGTTGATAGTGCATAATAAAGGGAAGAATGAAGAAATAGTAAAGCGTGTAAAACTAGCTTGGGGTAAATATATTTAATCAGGGTCCCAAATCTAACAATTTTTGGCAATAAATAAAACATAATGATATTTGTAAGACAAGCTCTTAACTTGGGTGATCATTAAAAAATTGACTAAAAAAAATAGTTTTACTAATTAGTCTATCACTTCAGTTCTTCAAAAGAAAATATATTTTCCGCTCAAAAATAAGTGCTTTAGATCACACAAACATTTATAATTATAAATTTTAAAAGTTTATTTGTATTAAATTTAATGTTAAATTAAAATATATTACATAAATTGATAAAATAAAAATTATTTTCTCAATTTCATAAAGAATGACCTATTTATTTTAGCATATTTAAAAATGAGTGATTCATTTTATTTTTTTGTAATATTTAGGGATATCAAAATTGACTTAAAAATTAATCAACTTTTAATTCAAATTTTGACTTTAGCAAGTATTTGGTAAATATATAGAAAAAAAGCGTTAAGATAAATTAGGAAGATTTTTACAAAATAAAAAATGACTAAAAAAATGTGAAAAACAAAATAAGACTCACACTACTTTTTATTTTTTGAGTTAAAGACATTTAATTTTGATTTTTCATTTTTGACTTAAAGACTACTTATTATTTTAGTTGGTTTCAACGAGCTCTTAATTGACTATTTCACACAACATGCTTAAAATTACAAAATTAAAAGATATTTTGATTAATTTAATATAACTATAATTTAGAATCACAAAATTAAAAAATCTCTTTTATTTCTTAAATATCATGTTTGGTAAAATTAGATCATTCTTTATTACTCTCATTGACCAATAATATTTGTCTGCAAACTATGATGTTTTACTATTATTAAAAAAGTATAAATAAAAAAGTAATTTTACTATAGCATCTTTGAATAAGAAAATATACTATCTTCAAAAAGTGTTAATAGAGAAATGACAATAATTCAATTAAAGAATAAATAGAAAGTAAATATAAAAGATGAAGTACACAAATTTAGTGGATATTCATGAAAATAATATAGTGCCACACTCTTATGAACTTAATAAATATACAAAAAAAAAGTATTCACTTGTCAACTTTGAAATTAACACACCTTTAGAAAAAATTAATGAATACAATTTTATCCTTATTAATTATAAAGTAAATAATTTTTTTATATATTTTTAAAATATGATTAAGAATATAATATATAAAAATAAATTCTTTAACTTGTTAAAATACATGCTCGGTGGAAGGTTGTATTTTCAACTGTGGACACTGGCGACTTTAGTGTCTCAAAAATTCGAATCCAAACGATGCCTTGATTTTCCCGCCCAAAAAAAACATCCTCCTTTTGTCTTAAACGGCTCAGAAAAGGCCACGTATATTTTGATCCACGTCAACCCAGAATGTTCTGTGGTGGTCACACGTGGACTGAAGCTCTACTTAGCTGTCCTCATCCCCACGAAACACAAACTTTTCTACTTCTCAATAGCACCTTCTCGATATTTACGCTTTCAAAAAATGGACCCCTCAAACCTCTACATTTAATAGACGACAATTGTTCAACGGCTTTTCATATTCATTCGACAATTATTTCTTCCCAAAAAAATTTATTATTTTCATATTTAGTATAAAAGAAAAAAAAATGGAGATAAAAGAGTACGAGGATGTTACAATGATGGAAGTAGTAGAAGAAGAAGGATGTTCGACGCCAAAACGCGATGATTGTCAAATTCCGGCGATGGTGGTCCCACCTCCGCCGCCGAGGAAGAAACGGACGTACGATTGCGGCGGAGATAAAAGGAAGCCACCGGAAAATGGGTATTTTCAAGCGCCTGAAATTGAACTTTTCTTCGCCATGCAACCTAGATGTACTCAACGGACTTTCGCTTAGTGGTTTAATTAATGCTTGTTTAGATTAGTGTATTATGTATATATAGCTCCCCTTAATCAGATGTTAAACTCCAAAGTCCCCACTAATTGGCTGGTTTAATTTTTGTTAAGCCAATTAAACGTTTTGTTATATGGCTGGTTTTGTGTTTCGGGGGATATGGCTTGGTTTTTGTGTTTCGCCGGGGGTAGTTATTTAGCTTACTGGGTAATTAGCTAAGTAATTAACGCTGTGTGTACATACAAAATGTGTGTACTGCTAATACTTTTTTTTCCGTAGTTTGAAATGTTGTCATTTTTTTGGTTTTCCGTTTGGGTCATTTTTTCCACTCTTCATAATCTTTTCAAGCACACTTCAACAAAAATCGAGTATATAAAATATCGTTTTTTGAGCGTTTTTGGAGCCGCCCAAAAACTTAGAAAAACCCCTTGATAAGATGGGTGTGCGTGCAATTCCCCCCTAAAAAAATTCTATTCTTACGTTTTTTCTTCTTACGTTCTTCCTAGCTAACTCCCGTGAAATTCCAAGTTGCATACATTTAATTTATTATTTTATCTATTACTAAATTTATTGTGAAAATTCAAGGGGAAATAAGTCAAGTTTTGAGTGAGGAGCAATTTCCGTAACAAGGTTGGGACTTGTTTTATCTAATTGAACTAAAAGAGAGTAGTGTTTTTTTTTCCTTAAAAGAAAGCATAAAGAGCAATAGAAGCTTAGGGTTGTTAATGTATAAAATGTTCATTCGGTTTAAAGGTGGGCCAAGTTAAATTTGTTTGGCTATTGGGCCACTGGCTACTCTTAATATGCCAAATTTATGTTGGGCCTCCATTGAATTTTGACTTCTGAATCAAGTTAGCTTGATAAATCCTTACATACGTAATTATCCGAAAAACTTTTTTAAATTTCTCAATCATAGCAGAACAACGTAAAAATTTAATCCTGTCCAGAAAGATACTAGCTTAAACTACGATAAATTTTAAGTGAATTTTTTCCGTGTATTTGTTAATCTAAGTTCGTTTTTCCAACAACTATGGGAGAAGGGATTAATAATTTGTTACCTTTTAAATATTATTACATCGAATCGTGTTTTTTTTCCCAATAAATAAATTCTGGAAGTAACCGCTTAAGCTAAATATCATTTATACTACTATCTTTATTTTGGAGACCCAAAAAAACAAGGTGCATTAGCTTTTGAAAGTGTCCTGGTGGCCCCCTTCCCCTAATTCAGTGGCAATATTTCCAGAAATCACATGTCCCCTCACAAATTTATACTACCTCAGAAAAAATATTAATGTGTGGACGATGCATTGTAGCGGTTTTTTTTAAATTTAGTTTTTTTTTAGTTTTTTTTTTATAATTTACCTTCGTACAGACGCAATGTTGAATACTGCAAAAAACTTGATCAATATAATTGTTATAATTTTCAAAGTTTGACCCACCTTTATACCTTTTTCCTTTGACCCAAACTCTCATTTTCAGTCTCTTTGATTCCCTTGCTAAAGTGATTAGCAACTATTTATAAAAATAAATATATTGTAATTATTAAATATACACAAAATATTCCCTTCTATCCTTAAAAAAATTGAATATTATCATTATTATGTAAGCGATATCTTTTTAACAATAAAAAAGAGAGAGCAACAATGAATGGTGGCGTCAATTAATTTACGAGACAGAGAGAATAAAAAAAACTCTATAATGTTATTTTGTTTTATTAAGCTGATTTTTTGAATTTGACATTAAGTTTTTTATAGTAAAGAAGATATTATGGGTGTTTACGTCTAAAATGTTTAACCATTTCCCTTCATACATTAGTAAAGTATAAGTAAATATTTTTGAAAATACAATCAATAATTTGATAAAAATGATATAGCCTCTGGTTCATTGTGGTCCTAATTTGGGGATTTTGACCCTTCGACAATACAATTACACAATAAAAAAAATTGCGCTCAATATTTCGAAGCGACCTTAAGGATATGGGCCAATAATCAAATCCAAAGAATTTCCAGATAAATTCCCTTCTCCTCTCGTGAGATGTAAGTATTTCCTTTTTAAATAATTGTTTTTTCTTTTTAAATTTAATCATAGTGACCTTAATCTAAAATTAAATTCAACTTTTTTTCTTTTTTTGTTTTTAAAAAAAACAATATCAGAAAGCCTACTGCCAACTGGAAAAACAGAGGTCCGCAACCTCATAAATTAATAGGCAATCAAACATTGGATTCATTATCTATTATACAGTCCAACAGCAAGCGCATTCATGGGAATGATAAAGTTCCAGCAAGCCAGCCCCATGTAAATTTTTCACCCTCTTTCTCTCATTCCACCATCTTCATTCACACCAAGGGAGGTTAATTAATGTGACGGAGAACACGAATAAATTTTTTAGTTTGTGTTTATAGTTTTTTTTAGGTTTAGCTCAAACATTGAAATTATTTTTTAAATAACATTAACATGGCTATCTAACCTTTACTAAATTTATTTAACAAATTTACCCGTAATTTTTTTTTTACAACATAAACATTTATGAATTCAGACATAAATTCGATAAAACTTCAAAGGCTCCATCTATCAAACTTACCTCTGAGTAACAACCGGAATTACCAAACACAGCAATGTTGTACCCCCTGTTCTTTTTTTCAACTCCATCTAAATTTTTCTGTATTCTGAACAAAATTATGAGCCTTAGTGAAAATTGAAATGTGCTTTACTACAATAGTGTTTTATATTTCAATGTAAATGGGGTAGAATCATTTAATTCAATATCTTCACGTTACCACATAGATTGTAAAATTGCTCCTTTACAAAATGAATAAAACGTATTTTGTCCAATATATGCTATAAAAGATGTTGAAGCCCATACCCTAAACCCTCGCCCCCAACTATGATTATAGGAAAACCAAAAGTTCAATTTTTGTTGGCAACAGTGTACTGGAAAGTAACTTTTTTAACCAAAGTTAGCACAATAATAATTGCCCTTGAATAAAACCATCCCGGGCCACCATACGGGGTACTGACTGCAATTCCAATCCACATTTAAGTTTTTTTTTTTTTCATTTTTTTACTACTCCATTTTGTTAAACGTCGAATCATTGTGTCCGAATATCTAATATTGAAAAAATATTCCATTCAGTTAATGGTCTTATGTACTTACAATCATAAAACCGTCACTATTTATATGAAATTTATACAGATTATAATTTTATTATTAATTGGGGTTTTAAGAAGTTCTTCCAGTTGTTTGTTTTTTTTTAAATGTCCCTAGACAAATTTATTTATTTATATAGCGACAAATGTAATTCGAGTTAAATTGTCAAAAGTGAATCGATTTTTTCTGTCCCTGTTATAATCTTGAATCCATGGAAATTTTAATGTAATAACCCTAGGGCGTGTCCAAAATGAACCCAAAATAATAACCGCGCGCCCAAAATTTTTAAGGGTTGGGTTTCTAAAGTAATTGGGGTTGGAAATTGGGTTGTTCAATCTCAACTTCTTTCAAACTTCTTTTCGCAAGCTTAACTCATTCAAAAAGAATTCTCAATTGAGCCCAATTCATCTTTCAATTTTGCACTCCGTTTGTTAAAAAAATTTTTTAATTAAGATTAATTCATATATGGAAAAGGTATAAATTATTATCCATTTAACATTTTTTGGATTTAATCCTTCCATTTTGTTTTTTTATTTTTTTTTAACAAAAAAATTCCTTCCCTTCAAAGCGAAAATGGTGGATTATAAAAATTAAATTTCAACTATGTTACAAATTGAGATTAAAATTGGGTAAATTGCCACAGAAGGTCCCAAAAACCCAGCTCATTTCTTTTTGTCCTATTTTGAGCCCTTGTCAAAGTTACACTTGAAGACGGATTTAAGAGCTGTTTTGGGCTCAGCTTAAAAAAAAGCTGGTCAACTGACTTAAAAGCTGATTTTTTTGCTTATTTAGCTTTTGTTTTGGAAATAACGAAAAAGACCTTAGGGCCCGTTTTGGATGGCTTAAATAAAAGCAGCCTTTAAAAAAAAAGACTTTTTGAAAGTGCCTAGAAAACTTATTTTCTAAAATCAGCAAGTTTTTATGGTGTTTTTGGCATAAAGTGCTTGGAAGTTGCCTAATGCCAACCGTGAAAGGGAAAAAATGTGGAAGAAACAAGAGTGTTTAGGATTATGTTGTAATTTTGGAGATTGTATAAAAATATTAAGGGCACGCACATAAAATGGGTGGTCAACTTAAAAAGCTTATAAGCTAAAAAAAAGAAAAAGCACCCTCTAACCCGCAGCTTTTTAACTTTTGGCTTAAAATTAAGTTTTTTTTTTAACTTAAAATACGTTATTTTTCCAAAAAAAAAAAAAAAAAGTATTTGGCCAAAATAGCTAAATAAAGTCCAAAAAATCAGCCTTTTAAGTCCAGTTTGAACCAGCCTTTTTAAGCCTTGAGCCAAACAGGCTTCTTATTTTTAAATTTAAAAAAAACTTTATTTTAAAGCCACAAAAGTTTTAAAAAAAGCCTGGGGTAGAGTGTTTTTTTTCTTTGTTTAGCTCTAAGCCTGTTTTTTAACAAAAGTTGTTGACCGCACATTTTTTTCATTTTTTTTTTTTTCCCTTCCGTCTTTTTCCACTCACCATTCTCTCTCCCAATTCCACCCCTTACCCCTCCCCCTCTGCTTTCCCTTCCATTTTTTCCCTTTCACGTTTGGCATAGCAACTTTCACACTTTCAACACTTTTAATCCAAACACAGGTAACTTCCCTTGTTATTAAAAAAAAATAGTTTTCAACACTTTTCCAAAAGTATTTTTTTTTTAAGCTGCTTTTTATTAAGCCCACCAGCCAAACGGGCCCTAAAAGACCCCCACTCATTTTATCAACCCGTAAATATTTTCCAGTTTCAACCCACCCATGCATTAACACACCCTATGGCGCCCCAGGTTGGAAAAATTATGAATTTATACCAATGGTCTGCATAGCCTTGATTACAAACACATAATTATTAATTCCAACGAGTAAAAAGAGGGTGCAAACTGGTGAAAAGGGGTTTTTTCTTGACTTTTTTGGAAAATTCCCCTTAGTGCAAAATCCGAAGAGATTAATATGCCTAGTATAGTATATTAAAACATTGGGATACCTCCAGTTACTGTTAGAATGGGAATACTGAAATTTCTAGCAGGGAGTTTTTTTTGACGTTGGAAGTCCTGACCCTAAGAAAGAAAAGAAAGAATAAATAAATTAAAAAAGCATCTCAAACAGAACACAGAAATTCACCACAGTAAATTGACCAATTGTCCTTTAATTAATTCCAAGTGAAAAAAAAAAGCCTGCACAAAATCGTTTCAATTTTTTAATAACCCTACCCGCCTAATTTTTTGCAATATGGGTTTCCCCCGAATTTTTTTTCACAAACACAACATCATTTTTTTAATTTTTCCTTTTCTCTAGGATTAATATTAGAATATTAAAATCAGTGGTCCCACAACATTGTTCCATGCTCTACCATTCCAAAACACTTCCTTATGAGAAATGCGTGTGCCCTTTTTGCCCCTATGGTTTAGATTTTTGAGATCAGCCAAAATGTTATACATGTTGTCTAAACCTATATCTAAAATCGGGAATTAAATAACGTTTTAAAATTTAAAATTTATTTTTAATGTTTAAAATAGTTTGTGTTTGTTAAAAAGGAATTTAAAAAACTCAATTTTAGAAAGATAGTCTAAAAGGTTTTGTAAAGTAAGAACGTGTTTATCCTAAGTATAGTGTACTATTGATTCCTTTTTATGGTTTGGAACTTGCAAATTTTTTTTAATAAGTGTTTTATATGCAAAATCATGTTTTAATAGTTGGCCCCCTTTTTCAATTGCTTGCGTCAAAAGTTTTTCTTATAGAAATTTGTTTAATAAATATAATTTAATAAAATTTAGAATTCAGTAAGTAAAAAAACAATAATTTAAAAACATATATGTTAAATCGTGATTTCGTCTCTGCTTTATTATTTTAAAAATTAAATAACATAAACAAAACAATATGGATAGAAATTTTCAAATGAAGTTGTCTGAATGGAGCACCATACAGAAGGTCGAATCGCATCTTCCATAAAAAGGAATAATGATTTCTCCCAAAAAGGAATGAAATTTTCAGAACCATAAAATAACGTTTTTGGTCCACATGTTGTGTCCATAAAAATTCAAATCATCTAATTTATTCAACATTTAAAAAAATAAGCATATTAAACAAAAAACAATTTAATCTATTTGTTAATTCAATATATTTTAATTTAATCCGTTTAAACATAACTTAACGCGTTTATTAGACACCCTTTCCGAAAACGGACGTTAGAAATAGATGAAGGCCTGACACTGATTCGAAACAAAAAGAACCAATCACATTGTGCCACAACAGCAATACAGGAATATAAAAATATTACATTTTTACAAAAAGAAATATCAGACATTATATGTAAGCATTATAACGTGCAATGGTACCACATTATTATTAAAAAATACTGGTCAAAAATTCAAAAAAATTTATTCAATTTTTTGTGTTATAATAAAATCCCTCCTTTGTCCCAAATTGCTATAAAGTAGAGTACAAAACACTTTTCCAACAAACCATTCCTCGCCATTGGTTATATAACCAATTTTCCACTCTCTTCTCTCTTTTTTCCCTCATACTTTTATCATACATCCAATTTATTTTTGTCCTAGGAAGTTAAGTCGGAAAGAATCACCCGTGACGGTAAGTTCGAAAATGGAGTAATTAACATGGATGAGAGATGGAAATTATCAAAAGGGAGTGATCCATGTTTTGGTTAATTCATATTTTTCCATCTCCCCAAATAAATAAGTCCTATTCAATCTTTTATTATTAGGAGTTTTTTTTCACAAAAAAAGGCCCAAAACCTCAATATTTCTTTCTCTTCACGAAGTTTTTTTTTCTTTTTCACAAAAACAAAATAATCCCACAAACTCATTCACTTTCAAGGGGTTCCCCTCCTTCACAAAAGAGTTCTACTTCAAAAGTCCCGACTTTAGCAAAAAGTGTGCAATCAACAAAGGTTGTGGCCAATTTTAGAAGCAAATGGCAGTAAATTTGGGCTAAGGAACAGAAGTCCAAAATTTTATATTGTAAGAAGGCATTCATTGGGTTAAAATGCTTGTTGATGAAAACCAATGGAGATTCTTGAAAATTTAGTTTGATATTAATTATTGTCCACATTAAATTCTCCTCATTACCCTTTTATGGTGTGAGAAATTCCAACTTAATTTCGCTGCCCTCCTATAGAGATCGAACAGATCATAGCAGTAGTAGGTTTGTCACAATAATTTCAAAATTTTAAAAGTTGATGAATTCAAAATTAGTTTTTTGTGTCCTTATTAAACGTAGACATCCTTTAATTCTGTTTTTTTAATTGCCTACCTCATATGGAAAATGTAAGTTTTTTTCCAGCCATAAGAATTGAAATAATTTAATTTTTCCTCTTTGGTTGCTATACAGCAGAAATGTGTGTCGTAATAATCAAAGCTACTTTTTTTTTTTTTTCTACAAGTATGTACATATGCTTTCTCCAAAGTCGAAATTTTAAATAATAATTCAGTGTAAATCTACTAATTAATATACGTTAGACTATGCCTCGAATAGGGATGCAAGAAGGCGGGTAATGCAATATGACTCGCCAACTTGGATTAAAAGGCCAGACATAATAACATAAATACTTTTCAAAATGAATTTGATATTTTCGTAAGTTTTGTGAATTACTAAAAGTTCAAAAAATAAAAAAAATTTAATTTCGTACTATGGATTTTGAATATTCAAAGCCAAGCATCTAATAGACCGTTTTAAAACGAAGTCCCCAACATGTAAAAATTGGTGTCCCCCCCCCTGGGAAAGCTGTAAAATTTTTCTGGCTACCCTCGTTACTTCGGATCTTGTAAAAAAACAAAAAACAGAAAGATTCTTTTTTTTTTTCTGTTTAAAAAAAAAAAAAATTGACACTAATCCCCGACCCCCCCCCCCCCCCCCCCCCCAAAAAACACTAGAGAAATGGTCATCATTTGTCTACATACACAAAAGGAACTCATGGGGATCAGTAAATCTTGAAAACATATGCCACATGATCATAAATAAAACTACACTTACCTTAGTCTAGAAGAATTCATATATCCATTAAATTACCCCCTTAATATATTGAATACATCCTTTGTTACCATTCATTTTCAAGTTTCAGGAATGGTTTCCGGTTAGGCTATAATTACTTGATCCAGCCATCCGATTATTTATATATCAAACCATGGTCCACGTTTGACTAACCAGTACGTGATCGTATAAAAAATTTATTAATATAGCGATAGTTAATAAATTAATTTCTTAATATATTTCAGGCGATAATTTCACAAAATCAAGGTATTTCTTGTTGATAGTGTCCTTTAAGGAGCGTTTGGTTTGGTAGGATAATAATTACAATTTTACAGTTCATAATAAAGGAACGTATAGTCTTTAACCAAACATTGTGTATGAATTGGAAATCTATCTATATCAACATAATTGGTGGTCCATAAAAGATATATTCTAGTGTTTTTAGAATAAAGTTTTTAGTACATTGACCAACTTCTGTAGTCAAATTTAAACCCTAAAATGAAAAATTGAGTCAAAATAATTGTAAATATTTATTTAATACAAAAATTGAATTAAAAATGGTTGAAATTTAAACTGTCTCCTGGATGGAAAAAAATCAATAATCTTCAGTAAAAATCCCTTTGGGTACTTACTAGGGTTCAAAATATTTTGTTAAATCTTTATTTAATACAAAAATTAGAATGAAATGTGAAATTAGGTCTTACGCTTAACTCATACCCAAAAGTTAGCTAAAAGAGAGGAGTATTATCCAGGTCTTATAACTATTCACAAATACTTTCACATGGTATCATAGCAAAGCCTCAAAAATTAAAATTGTCACACGGCACTCCAAATTTTAAGAGCACTGAGCGTTTGAGGTGGGGTTTTTTTGTTTAATAAAGAAAAAAGAAAGTCCACATCAAATAGGTTAATTAGATAAGTAGACCTCCTTTATAAATAAAAATCAGGCTTGGCAATCCTTCCAATCCCTTTGAGAATAACTTTTCAAAAGTTTAAACGAACTTAAACCTAAGCCTTAGTTTCAATGACGAAAAAATTGGTTTTTTTATTTATAAAAATAGGCATAACAATCACAAAACAAAATCTATTGGAAAGAAATGAAACTGTGGGACAGGAAATATATATTACTTGATTGGCCTTTCTTTAAAGCAAGTACACAATGATGGATCCATATAATCGACATGAACCTTTAATTAATCTATCCCCTTTTTTGTTTTTAAAGCAAAGTACAACCAAGGACTAATAGTCCTATCGTCGAACTGTGTAAATGCGGCGAAAATAAAATTCTCTCAATATTTATACAAGTGTGATAGTGTTTTAAAAATGGTGAAATAATAAGAGCAACTAAATATACTTTTATTGATTCACGTGGAAAAAGTTTTACACAAACAAAATCTCCTTCCTCATTGGTGCGACAATTCTTCAATGAAGAATGTGAAGCAAGAAAAACAAAACACACAAATGCAAAACAATTCAAATAAAATTTGTATAATTAATTTATTATTATCGAAAGAAGAATCAGAATTGATGAATTTGTTAACACATTGGAAGATCAGCTGGAGGTGGGAGCAATTTTTGGTTAGGAAGTTTTCCATCTAACACTATCCAAGCCATTCTTAATCCCCAACTCAAATGCACATCAAAGTGACAATGCATTAACCAAACTCCTGTTCATGCAACAAAAGAAAAGTTAATTAGTCGCGTCTATTTAATTTATATACGTCGATAATATGAATAACTTTTATGTTGTCATTATATATATATATTAATCTATTGTAACAGATAATGTGTCTTATTGTCAAGTAAATATCCATTTTATCATGTTAACTCAATTAATGCTTATAAGTATATAAATAAGGTCATGATTGTTTTAATATTTTTACAATATTGTCAGTGAATAGAACTTAATGATACTCACCAGGATTGTCAGTTAGAAATCGAATAGCGACCCAACCACCAGATGGAACTCCAACTGTGTTTCTTTCAACAGGATCAACAAGGTTATACTTAGCAGGATCGTTTTTGGGGTCAAAATTACCAAAACCTTGTCCAACAACATAAAAATTATATCCATGAAGATGAAGAGGATGACTTTCAGCACCAAGAATGCTAGTATCTTGCATTACCACTTCCACTGAAGTATTAAATGGAAGCACCACAACTTTTGTGCCATTAGAGACATTTGTGTTATTTGGAGGGGTGCCAGTGTAATTGAAGGAAACTAAAGGGACACTTGGAAAATCACTAGTATACACTCCATTTGATTTTTTGAAAAAATAAGATTGGAGTAAAGCTGTGTTTGGGAGAATCATAGAAATATTATTAACAGAAGCAGCAAATTTTGATGAATTATTAGGACCTTGACATGTTTGATTTTTTGGGCACGGGTTACTACCTAGCCCTACCGTAAAAAAAAAGTGTTTATCAACATTTCGTGGAACATTAGCTGGGAATTTCACACTAGCTAAAGCGCGAAATTTGTTAGTAAAATTGGATACAAAAGAAGTGGAATTAATTGGTGGAAGTGTTGGAATTGGAAGATCATTAATTGAAATATTGTTAGATGATGATTCATACATAAGAATTCCAGCAATTGTGGAATTATCAAATGTACCTCGTCCAGTAAAATAAGGTCTAGCTACCATAACAAAAGTGGTTTGTTGTGGATTATGATGTGTTTTAAGGAGGACATTTGTGGTTTGTCCAGGAGTAATTACAATTATGTCTGTTTCAAATGGCTTGACATAAAATGCATCTGCTTCAACAACTGTCATTGTATGATTAGCTATTCTAAAGAAAAGGTCATCATTGAGTGCAGCGTTGATTATACGAAGCATGTATGTCTTCCCTGGTTTTACCTTCAACTTAAAAGTATCTGCAACATGCGACGTCAAAACAATTCTCATCAATTAGTCAATTTATATATACACTTGCGATATAAAAAAAAAGGTATACATTTACCCTTAGCAGAACAATTATATAATGGTCCAGGAAGACCATTGATAGTATATGAATCAGATACATTAGGTCCAGCTCCAGTAACAAGTGATTGATTAATAACAGCCTCAGTATTAGCATTCCACCATTCACCTACATGCATGTTAATTAAATAATTAAAAGTAAAAGTATATAGACATTGAGTAATGTTTAATTATAATTTGATATTACCAAAAATAATGGGAATTTCTTTGTGGGGTTTAGCAAATGGATAAGAAACATTGTGTTTGGGATAGATGATGAGAGGTCCATAGAGTGTAGCTCTCATCCATGAAATATGTGCATGCCACCATAAAGTTCCTCTTTGGCCAGTAATGGTGAAATTGTAGACATAACTTTGGCCTTTTTGGATTGGACATTGTGTCACATATGCTGGTCCATCTGCCCATCCACTTTGTAGTTGTCTAATACCATGCCTGTTTTATTGAAAATAATAATTAATTAATTAAGCAGATTTAGATAAGCTACTAAATTTATCTTTTTTTTATTAATATATACAGATAGTTAAAAGATTGCTAAAAATAAAGTTAGCTATATAGTCAAGAGGCGAATCTAGGGCAAGTCATGTGAGTTCAACTTAAATTCCTTCGTATTATTTTTCGAGTGACGAAAAGGCGATGTTCGCAGGGAATTGATCCTTGCTTCTTTAGGTAAATAACTTAGCATTCAATTAAGTGCGATCATTTATCCTTTTTGAAACACATGTGCTAGCATATAACATGAAATCAATTCTAGTAAATATGCACATGAAATATCTAATTTGACAGAGAGATCGAGGGAATCCACTGTTGGCTCATGGATACCCGGCCCTAACGGTCAAAGTCATAGTCAAACATGACGAACTTGATTTCTGAAAATAGTTAAGAAATATAGTTGTGTCCAGATCAGAAGTATAATTTTCGACATGATAGAGATTAACGTTTATCCTTTTAACTATCAAAGAAGAATTCATACCAATGGATGCTAACATTGTTGGAGACGTGATTAACAACTTTAATCACCAAACGATCACCTTCTCTAGCAACAACTCTTGGCCCTGGGAATTTCCCATTCACAGTGACAATTGTCTTTGTTTTACATAACCTTGTCACATTTTTCAATCTTATCTGCAAGAATTAAAAACATAAAAATAAAAAATTGCTCAAAAACAATTGATTGATTTACTAAATTTCAAGAACCCTACGTCAAATTTGTAATGCCTTGTAACGCCTGCAATAACAAACTCTGGAAATAGCAAAATGCTACAAATGCAGAAAATAACACAAAAAAGTGTTGGTCTTGAAAAATAAAAAAGACTCATATTGTTTCCTCTTTTCTTAGTTTGGAAAATAAGAGAAATTAAGATAATGTGAAAGTTTAATCGGTCTATTTGCATGAGTCTATGAGTTATGCTTATATAGATATGTTTAGACATTATTTAACTTATAATTATATACTAATTTATTATGTGTACTATGATTAAATTGTCAGTATAGAGTGAAGAAAAACCTGCAGCTGAAGGAATAAAAGACTCTATAGGAAAGAGATATTTCACCAATTGGCAAGAGTGTACCTAAAGTTTTATCTACACATCACATTAAAAATACTTACCAAGAAATACACATGATGTCTCTAACCAAAAAGTTACACTTGTTGGGATATAAAATTTCAAATATATTAGTTTATACTCAAAATGCATAATAAAACTTTTATTTCGAACATAATTTAACATGTTGTAGCAGGTAATTTCATTTCTTATGAATGGTTATTTATAATATCGTTTAGATAGTTTGGTTATTTAAAATTTTTGTTAGATATATTAACAACGTACAAGTTAATTAAAGTACCTATTCCTTATATATTGCCTATGTTGGAGAGTGTTCTAGCGAATTTGCATAATTTAGTTTTAAAAACTCGAATTTCAACTGTTAATCTTGCTGAACAAGATAATCTTTTCTTTGTCATAATTCATATTTATCTACGATATGCTAATTCATCATTTTCATGTGGGACTGTACCTTAATTAGAAAATTAATTAGTCAAAAAATAATTAAATAAGTGTGACATTTTACCCACTACTTTCTTCCAAGCAAGAAAAGAATGATGATATATTTGGTCGTTCCGTTAAATTTGCACTGTGATCAACACATTAGTTACTACTATTTCTTTTTAATAAAGAAAATTTAATTAGGAGAACGTGTATTTAAGTGTGTGTTCTAATTCCTTTTTGGTGTAATTAGTTATCTTAATAAGGATTTAAAATTGCTAATTAAAAACAATAGCTAATTGGTTTTCTTTTTTATTTTTAAGTTACACCAACTTCGTATCTTGTTGGGTACACACTGCTACTAAATGTAATTCTTTGTAATAAAGCAACTTATACTGGAATACAATAAAGCATCGTCATTAATTATCTCTCTGTTTCAATTTGTTTTGACTGATTTACATAAATAATCCTTTAATTCATTTTAGGCCATCATTTTAGCTTGTCTTTATTTTCAAAAGTTGTGTAAATAGATGGACAAAATATTAGATTATCGTCTTAAGTTTATAAATTTTTACATATATGCTCTAACATTTTCTTATAAAAATTTAATTAGCTCAACGTGAATCTTTAAATCGTAATTTTAAAAAATTAAGGTCAAAAACTGAATAAATATCCCAAAAAGAGAGCTAATGAAAGGTTTGTGTTGTTTTCATTAGCCATTGTTACAACTTGTAATTGGTGATTTCCTACACTGATTAAAACTGAGTTTCTTTTTCTACTTTTACCTCCACCTTCCTGAAAAAGGTCTTATTCCGTTTGTTACGGTTGACGGAGCTTCAAGATAAGTATAATTTTAAATCAAATTAAAGATTATATTTGGATCTTTTCTCTCAAATAATTTGGACACATAAAATATATGAATATTGTGCTTAGAGCTCCGTTAATTAACGACAAGGAAAAATACAAATTGATTGCTACTATGAAAAATATATGTATGTGTCAAAGTTACAATTATTGATGAAAAATCAAGCAACTCCGAATAAGATATGGAAAAATTGAGTCTTTTATATATATAAACGTATCATATTAAACTTTATCTCTATATATATATAAGTGAGATTTATGTAGTAGTAACGTAGAAACGTATGGGCCAAGAGGGTGAACATTGGGCCAGTATGAAAGAGGATGAATCTGGGTCCAATTTAAGACCAATGGGCCCAATTTGAGAAATAGATATGTGATTTGACAAGAATGTGAGTGTAAAATGTAAATAGTTGAACAATTATTAATTTTTGTGGCAATAATTAGTAGCTCTCTATAAAGTGATGTTATCTTAGTACAGTATATAGATAAAATTACCCTATTAAGGTGATGTAATAAAATATGTTAATTTAATCAGACAAATAATTCAACTTGAATACACCAAGGACTAATATGATTACATGTGTTTCTATTCCATTTTGTAAAATTAATCTAGATATTATGATTGAAATTTTTCTATCTACTCTAACTTGACATTTCGAGCTTTTATCATTATTATTTATATAAATAATAAATTTTAAATAAGCGTTTTTATTGAGTTTTTGTAATATTAGTTCTAATTATTAAATAACTTTTAAAAACCATAAATATTATATTTAAATTTATATTATTGATTTGATCGAATTCGTAACTAAATTTTTTGTCTCATTAGAGAATTCAGAATTGTGTGGAGAAAAAACAAATGTTGCATGAAAAATAAAATGATCTTATTTCCATCATATCACATAAGTCTCAATAAGTAAACACATACATGCCCACCATCACTCTCTTCTAGCCTCTCTACTTTAGGAATCTATTCTAAATGCCCAAACCTATAAATATTTTTTTTAGTTATTATTTTTCTTTGGATATTTATTTTTTTCCATCAAAATTTAAATATTTTTATAAGAAAATTACCTAATATTTCCTTTTATCTCTTTTGAAATTTGATCCAAATTAATTATTAAATCACATTCTTGTTTGTTACTCTAAAGTTTAAACATGTAATAGTGATGTGATCTTGCTAATTTAATTGCCATCCATATTACATTTCGACTTATTTTGATTAATTAGGTAGAGTTTTTTTTACTTTTATGAATAACTCCTTTACATATATAATAGATTTTTTATCCAATTTGCCATTATTTGTATTGAAATTCGTTAACATTCAAGTTATTTTTATGTTTTCTAAATACAACCATTCTTCAGGCCATGTGATTATGCTTTTTTTGTTTGATCAGGTAATGGTATTTTGAGAATCTAATGTACCCCAATTAGCGAAGATGATCTTTTGTTATTGACGTTTTTTCATTTTTTTCTAATGAAAATATATTTTAGCGATAATAAATATACTCATTAATATAGATGTTAAAGTCTTTATCGGCATTAGTTAATTGTCATTGAATTCAATAACGCTAAAATCTCTAGAAACACATATAAAAAATACTAATTACCATTAAAATACAATTAAATTGTTGCCATTATGTAGTGTTTGTTTAACCATCCTCTCCTAATTTATAATCAAAATTCAAAACAGACAAGATATGTATTATAATTTCAGCTTTTCATTTTAAATAAGAATAATTTTTTATTTTTTTGGTGGAATGTAGGTATAATTCAGTATATGGACTTGAATCCCCTGGTCAAACGCAACAATTTATAATCCATCTTTAGTAACACTACTTTTAATAACTCCTCTTAAAATGTTTTTATTATCAGTAAGACTAGATCTTTTTGACTCCAAAAATCTATCTCGTAATTACACATATTTAACACAAAAATTGATTATATCTTTTTGTAAGTACTTTGTCTTTTTCTTATTAATTGTCTCTCTCTATATATATTAATTTTGTTTCATTTGTTTATTTTTATTTATCTATCGAATTAAAAATATATTTTTTGTTATACTCATCAATTTAAAAAATTAACAAATAATTACGATTTTTTTTCATTTTTAGTAATTTTGTCTAAAAATTGAGTATTGTCATAAATTCTCCCTCATAATCTATATTTCTCATTTGTTTTCAATGATTAAAATACTGTTAATCTTGTAGACAAATACTTGTACCAATGAATTTGTAGTGTTCTTAGAATGTACCTTGTGCATGCCAACTTGCTTTTGTTAGTATTGTAATTTAGAAAAAATATATCTCAGATTTGATCGTGTACTACTATCTAAACTTTGGACAAATTTACTCTCTATTCTCTAATATATTACTTTAATCTTAGATGCAGTAAGGAAAAGTCTCATTTTACCTTTAGGCCTTAGCCCTAATGAAACTCTAATCTAAAAGTTATAATTAAATTAGATTTAAAATTATTATAAAAATACTTTGATACATTACTTTTATCTATTTTATACTATAATTCTTTTAATTATAAAGATAAATATTTATTATTATTAATGATAGAATTCGATAAGAATGAACCAAAAGTATAACAACACGTAAAATTGAACAATTTGGAATTATACACATAGACAAATCTGAACTTTTTTCCTTAGTTGTTGGTATATTTTTATTTAAAAGAGCAAAGACTTTGAAATTGACATTTACTACACAAACCCACCTGCCAGTAATTAAACCCAACAAAACCCAGTCCTTTTTTATTTAAATTAGGGAATAAACACTAAATTATTACAGAAATATTAACTTACCACAACAAGCCATCTGTTAAATTTTAATTGGTTAAGACAGTGTTTGGTTAGTTTTTTCCGAATCTACAGTGTACACGTGTCGTGTTTAGATTCTTCCACGAGGTAGCAAACATCATTGTGCTGCACTTTCAACAAGTATCTACAAATTTGTGTACTTATTTTTTTTCACTTGGTCAATTAGGTCCCTTTAATTAAGAAAGGTAATTAAATTAATTTAATTTAGTTTGTTATCGGGTAATTAATTTTTTATTTTTTATATACTCCTTATTCCAAGTACTAAAAAAAAAAAAAAATGATAATCTTTTGTAGTGTTGAAAAACAAAACCCTAAAACTACCTTATAACTACAATTCGCCGCAAAGATTGAATTTTTCTTGCACTCTCACTTTTTCTCTCTCTCCCACAAC
The DNA here is from genome assembly GCA_027704765.1 of Solanum habrochaites. Taxonomy (NCBI): domain Eukaryota; kingdom Viridiplantae; phylum Streptophyta; class Magnoliopsida; order Solanales; family Solanaceae; genus Solanum; species Solanum habrochaites. Next base: position 49,205,675 of record JAKWJA010002494.1, read on the forward strand.
ATATTCAATAAAATCCCCACAACCCCTTTACACCGCTTTCATTATCTTCATGCTTATACATAACTTTCATGGAGTTATGTGATCAAAGATTGAATTTTTCTTAAATTAAATTTTTGTTTTTCATGTTTTGATATGTGGGGTTTTTGATTTTTGGTGTTTGTATCATAAAGTGTTGATCTTTTTAGCTTTCCTGGGTTGTTAGGGTTTGTTGGTATAAATTATATTTTGTTGTGGTGATGAGTGGAGTACTATAAAGTGTTCAATTTTTTTTTTGTGTGAAAGATGCTATCTGAATTTGGTCCAAGTCCAATGCTTGGAAACAATGAGAATTCGTTTGGTGATGAGTTTGAGAAAGAGATAGGAATGTTACTTCGTGAACAGAGGAGACAAGAAGCTGATGATCATGAAAAGGAGCTGAATTTGTATAGAAGTGGGTCAGCTCCACCTACTATTGAGGGTTCTTTAAGTGCAGTAGGTGGGTTGTTTAACAATAATGGGTTCATATCTGAAGAGGAGCTTAGGTCTGATCCTGCTTACTTATCATACTATTATGCGAATGTTAATCTTAACCCTAGGTTGCCTCCGCCACTGTTGTCTAAGGAGGATTGGAGGTTTGCTCAGAGGATGCAAGGAGGGAGTTCTGCAATTGGGGATAGGAGGAAGGTGAACAAGAATGATAATGGGAGTAGTAGTGGGAGGTCACTCTTTGCTATGCCTCCGGGGTTTAATTCGATAAAAGCTGAGAACGAGAACGAGTCAGACAAATTGCAGGGTTCAGTAGAGTGGGGTGGCGATGGGCTGATTGGGTTGCCAGGACTAGGACTAGGTAGTAAACAGAAGAGCATTGCTGAAATATTTCAGGTGCACACATGACACTTTGTTAGTTTCAATTTGAACTTTGAGTAGTGGATGTTTCTTCCATATTGAGGTATCAAATGCTTTAAATATTAGAAATGTTTCTATAAGAAATAATCTTGTTAATTTTAATGGACAGCTGTATGTTTTTTGGAATAGAACCAAACAGCTATCTACAGGTTTTCTGGAGGTATTTAGGCATGATTTGAGATTCCAAATTTGTAAAATTAATTTTGAAATTGAAGTATACTAGAGTATAGTTTTCTATGGCTGTATGAGTTCATGATAGCATTCCTACCTTGAAATATTTTGCATATATGTGTACATTAGTAATTATACTTATCATTTCTGTCTTTGTTAAACTATTTGTTCATGAAATATTTTGATAGTTTTACAACTCCATTTACTCAATCATGTAGTTAGGATGATGGATTATAGTAGAGCATTCGATGAGTCTCAAGGTCAATCTGCTCGTCCTCTTTTTTCGTTCTTTCTTATACAGTCATTCATGAACACAATCATTGCAAAAAAATGAGACAGGATATTCCGCGTGGATGACCATATGGTTATTGCCCGGGCATGATAGACACAAAAAATAGAGTAATTAACAAGCTATAACTTGAATATCATGATTGTGTCCATTGCTTGGTGGGTATATGAACATGACAAGTTTTATTATATATTTGTTTCATCTGTGTATCAGTAGCATATCGTCGCTTCTAAATGGACAAAGGAATAAGTTGAATGATTAGTTGATATTTCTTCTAATTAAGATCTGGTCCGGTCATGCTGATTTCACTTTTACTCCATCTGCTTGGATTGAGTTTTTGATGATCTTTCCCATAATCGAATCCTTCTGGAGAAAAACATCAGTAGTTGTTTGGTAATTTTCTTTTAACCTTACTGTCTAATCAGCAGAAATGTTCCACGGCTTTCTGCAATTACATTAGACCATGCTATGTGCTCCCTATTTTTGCATAATTTTCTTATGCTTGGTGATATGTGTGTGGGATTTATTTACCTATGTATATAACTGGAGTTTTTGTATTGTGTATAGGAAAGTCTTGGTAATTGCGCTGAATCTAGGAGACAATACCTTTTAGAATGAAATGGAAAATCTTCAACTGTTTTGTCATCTGATTCTTTTCATTATGCAATTCTTATGCTGATATAGTTGTCTCTTAATAAATTTTTCTTCCGTTTTTGTAACATGGAATCCAACCGATGTAATAAATCGTTAATGATATTTGTTATGTAGACTGTAGTATAACCTTCTAGCTGCAAGGTGAAAACACCTTTAGAATTCTCTAATAGAAAGTGTTAACAGTTTGTCTTTGTCAAGCTTATTTTTGGAGATGACCATTCTGATGGGTTATAAATTATGTTACCTCAGGATGACTTGAGCCGTGCGACTCCTGCTCCTGGTCCCCCTTCACGACCAGCTAGCCGCAATGCTTTTGATGAAAGTAGTGATAACTTGGGTTCAGCAGAAGCTGAGCTGTCTCACCTCCGTCATGAGTTTTCAACTTCAGATCCTTTAAGGTCAGTATCCAATGGACAAGGCTCATCTGCTGTTCAACATGTTGGGGCGCCTGCTTCCTTTTCATATGCTGCTGCTTTGGGGGCTTCCTTATCAAGAAGCACTACTCCTGATGCCCAGCGCATTGCTAGGGCTCCTAGCCCTTCCCTCACTCCTATCGGTGGAGGAAGGGTAGGCAATTCTGAGAAGAGGAGTGCTAATAGTCCAAATTCATTTAATGGTGTCTCTCACACCGCCGAGTCTGCAGATCTGCTTGCTGCTTTGTCTAGCATGAATCTTTCAAATGGTATGCTCTATATAGATCTTTCTCAGATTGTACTCAATGCTTGTTACAAATAATATTCTTACAATTTAACAGGTAGTCAGAATAACTCTCAGCAGCATGCATATCTGAAGAGATCTGAATCTGCTCAGTTTAATATGTCGTCCAAATCTCACTCTGCTAAAGGACCATATATTGACAATGGTGCCGGCAACAATGGGCGGTCAGACCTTAACAGTTCTAACCATCATGACGATCTGCACAGATCTGCGGTTGCCTCTAATAATTCTTATGTGAAAGGATCTCAAACATCCACACTGAATGGTGGAGGTGGTGTACTTTCTCAATATCCGCATATGGATAGTCCTTCTAATTATGGTTTAGGTAGTCATTCCGTCAATCCAGTGACAAGCCATCTTGGCAACTATAATCTGCCTCCTTTGTTTGAAACTGCTGCTGCCGCGTCTGGGATGGCTTTACCTGGAATGGACTCTCGAATGCTAGGGGCATCTCATTTGAACTCTGGGTTCTCAGAGCAGAATCTGGGCAGAATGGGAAATCAAATGTCTGGAAGTGCTTTACAGGCATCCTTCATGGATCCTATGTATCTTCAGTACTTGACAGCTGAATATGTTGCACAGGTTTCCGCACTGAATGATCCTTCCATGGATAGGAATTACATGGGCAATTCTTATATGGACTTGTTTCAGAAAGCTTATCTTGGTAATGCACTATCTCCAAAGTCGCAATATGGTGTCCCACTCAGCAGTAAAGGTAGTGGTTCAAATCATCTTGGCTATTATGGCAATCCTGCATTTGGAGTTGGTTTATCATATCCTGGAAGTCCATTGGCAAGTTCTGTCGTTCCAAACTCTCCAGTCGGTCCTGGTAGTCCAATGAGGCACAGTGATTATAATATGAGGTTCTCTGGTGCAATGAGAAACATAACTTCAGGTGTAATCGGATCATGGAACTTGGATAACATGGAAAACAGCTTTGCTTCCTCTCTATTGGAAGAATTCAAGAGTAATAAGACCAGGTGTTTTGAGCTTTCAGAAATTGCTGGACACGTTGTGGAGTTCAGGTATGTAGTGAATTTTGTGTTGCATTTTTTTAATACCTAGAATTGTTCCTATTTATTAGTAAGTTGATCAGAAACCATTCTGAATTTGTCTGTATCATATACAATCAGTGCGGACCAGTATGGTAGCCGGTTCATCCAACAAAAACTGGAGACTGCCACCCCTGAGGAGAAAAACATGGTTTTTCAGGAAATTATTCCCCAAGCTCTTACATTGATGACTGATGTTTTTGGTAATTACGTAATCCAGAAGGTATGTGTAACTATGGTTTCAGTGTGGAGTGGGAGGTGGATAATGTCCACTGTCTTGTGCTCTCTTAGAGTGTTTTGCGTAGACTGACTCAATAACTTCCTTTTCAGTTTTTTGAACATGGAATGGCATCTCAGAGGAGAGAATTGGCTAGCAAACTCTTTAGCCATGTATTAACACTGAGCCTTCAGATGTACGGTTGCCGCGTGATTCAGAAGGTTCACAGAACTGAATTATAAATTGTTTATGCAGACTTTTTTCCGTTATATCTTTGGTTCAAAAGATATTTATCCCAATAATAAAAATAGCTCAACAGTTATATAACTACTTAAGCAATAATGTTATGTAGTTGCTGGAGATTTATATTTGCTCTGCCAGTGACCCTGATGTGTGATATATGTTAAAGAGTTGTAACTAATTGGCTGATTATGAGCTGCTTTCCAAGTATATGATCTCTGTGAGTTCAAAGCTTTGCTCAAACAAAAATTTGGTTTTCTTGCAGGCTATAGAAGTGGTAGATGTGGACCAGAAGATTAAAATGGTTGAGGAGCTTGATGGTCATGTCATGCGCTGTGTACGAGATCAGAATGGGAATCATGTCGTCCAGAAATGTATTGAATGTGTACCAGAAAAACACATTCAATTCATTGTCTCTACATTTTTTGGTCAAGTTGTGAATCTCTCTACCCATCCATATGGCTGTCGTGTAATTCAGGTAGATGAGTAATGTGCAATAGCGCCATTCATCACAGTCATTTGAAGTTTATTTTGAAAAAAATTCTTCATCTGGCAGAGAGTATTGGAACACTGCTGTGATGCAATTACACAAAGTAAAGTGATGGAAGAAATTTTGGGATCTGTTAGCATGTTGGCACAAGATCAGTATGGTAATTATGTTATTCAGGTATGTGCTTTTCTGAAATAACCTGCATGCTTTGCTCTTGGTGTGTTGTGATGTATCCTGTTCTCCTTCTCATATCCTTGACAACATATTATGGAACAATTCAGTCAATGCATCCATTTCATAAATTTGATGCGGGAATAGCATATGGAATCACTTGTTCAAGATATGTAGTATTGTGCATTGTGATTTGAATTTCCAATGAATGTCTTTTATTTCTGTGTGAGAAAATGTTGTCCCTGATAATAAATATCAGAAAGGAGGACTAATAAGGTACATTCTTGAAATCTGACTTATAGCAATGTTGGCAGGGTGTGGATATCTTAACAACCGTGGACATTTGTGTAGCTTCGTTACTGGTGCCAAATATGTTTTTTTGTAAAGGCAAATGTGGATCTTAGATCAAAGTTATTGTCAATACATCATCCCTACCTCACTAACCTTCAGTTCTTGCTGCCCTTAGTTAATGTTATTCTTGCTAAAGGAATCGTTATAGGCTTGCTGTGAGGGAAAAGCTCTTTTTTGCTCATTTCAATTTTTGGAATCCAACCATGCTATGTTCTTTAGCACTCATGTTCCTTTGAAGATTTTTCTCATCCGTTGCTAATATACCCCCACCCTCCCCCTTTTATTTTAAATGCAACACTGGCAGCATGTCCTGGAGCATGGGAAGCCACACGAGCGTTCTGCTATTATTGAGGAACTAGCTGGGAAGATTGTGCAAATGAGCCAGCAGAAGTTCGCCTCTAATGTTGTTGAGAAATGTCTAGCTTTTGGTGGTGCCAGCGAAAGGCAGCTCCTGGTGGATGAGATGCTTGGCACAACTGATGAAAATGAACCTCTTCAGGTTTGTCTAAGCTTTATTTTATTTCTAGTCTTAGTTTCAAGTATAATATTCTTGTGTATAATTATTATGTTCTCATTATTCTTTTTATGACAATTATGTTCTCATTATTCTATACTGCCTTGTACTGGACCTTCTAACATATTTAACCTCCCCTCATCTGTTTGGCTTGGATCTATGTAATGTTGAGACATCCTCATCAGAGATTGGGAATAGGGTATAAAACTTTCAACCCTTGGATTTAATAGAGGTTGTGCGTTCTCTATTTTTGTAAAATTTAACTCTTGTATCTGGTCAAAAACATCCATATTCATGAATAACGTCAGTTTACTAGGTCCTTAGGAGTTGCAGTTAAGTACGCACAAACTTATAGAATGGGTGAAGCCATGATACTTATACGGTCTTTTCAGTGGTCTCTTATTGTGGTAGGCTTGTAACGTTCTTGTAACAACCTATTAACTCACAATGCTGAAGATTTGGCTCCTGTGTACTTGTTGTGAAGCAGACCCTGGGTAATAGAATGCGATACAACTGGTAATTATATGAGACAGTTCATCATGTTCATATTGATCTATTATGCACTTTAATATCTCTAGTATTGGTTAGGTCTAATAGGATAATTGTCTTATTTCTAGATTGGAGAGATTGGTAGGATATCTAATATTTTTTCACTTTTTTAGAACAATAGGGTATGGAAGAATTGGAATCTTAGATCAAAATGGTAGGTGGTATGAGAATAGGCAGGAAAATACTTTAATATACAAGGAGCTTCAAAAACCATGTTATTTTCCTTAACTGGATCTTGAGGAAGTCCAGAATTGAACTGTGGCCAGAAGTCTTTTTGCCTTTTCTGTGTTTGAGTATGACGGTATCAGCATGTAGCTTGTTGATAGCTACTCATTTCTGTAAAAGTTGAAGTTGGTGAAAAGTGGCAGCTAGAAAGTCTTTTAGGGCGGTATCCTTCAATTGAAAATGAAATATTTTGTGTCGAAATTTCTTTTCCCAAGGGCAGGAAGTTAAAGGTAAGCCATTCATCGTTCTTCTTTGAGAAAGGTAATATATATTATTATATGAAGGACTTGAAAAAGACCAGAACTACAAATAAGCAAAAACTGAAAGAACCCTAATATAGGCCCGTTGGATGGGCTTAATAAAAGCAGCTTTTAACAAAAAGTACTTTTGAAAAGTGCTGAAAACTTATTTTTAAAATAAGCAGTATGTGTTTGGATAAAGTGCTGAGTTCTATGCCACACGTGAAAAAGGGACAAATGGAAGAAAGAGATGTTAGGTTATGTTGTAATTTGGAAGATGTATACAAATATTTAAGGGCAAACAAATAACAAATGTGGTCTTCAACTTAAAACAATTATAAGCTAAAAAACGAAAAGCACCTCTATCCCAACTTTTAACGTGTGGCTTAAAATAAGTTTTTTGTAATAAAATAAGTTATTTTCAGCATTGCCAAACAGCTAAATAAGTCAAAAAATCAGCTTTTAAGTCAGTTTGACCAGGCTTTATTTTAAGCTGGCCAAAAAGGCTCATAATCTTGTAGGGATTCTTAGAGGGTAACTGTAGATTCTGTTTCATTTACAAGTTTTTCCCTACACCAAACCAAAACAAACCTGTGCAATTAAAACTTGATCTGTTATATTGAGGTAATTTTGTCTTCAAAACATGATACATTCCTTTCGTTTCACACTGACAAAATGCAAGATGGAATAGTGCTCCACCAAACTATTCTTCTCTTTCTGTGCCAATACTGCAACAACCAAGTTGTGGTTTTGAACATCACCCATTGAAACCCCAGTATGTTGAGAAAATTAAGCCATAGCAAGGCATACACCTTACTGTTAAAGAAGAGGTGGCTAATAAACCGATACTACTAGAATCTTTTCCACACAAGTGGTGCCTGCTGCTCAACGAGAAACCTCATTTTGAAGATCTCCTATGTTAAACAAGCCTCTTTGTCCACCAACCATAAGAAGCACTCCACTTAGTAAGGTGCATGTGTTTTCCAAAAAAAATTGAATCCTTGAGCAAGCATGTGTTTTCCAAAAAAAATTGAATCCTTGAGCAATGATTGTTTCAAAGTCCACACTGTGTAGACTGTTCACTTTGTAGCAGGACTTGACAGTAATTATGCTTTACTATGAGTTCTCCGAATCATTTTGTCATTTGGTCCGTGAAGATTACAAAATCGATAGAACAACATCATTTTTTTCTTGTGGTACTTCATTTAGCCATTCTTGATCCTCTTTCTATTGTTCCAGCTGCTTACCTCCGAAATACTTATTGTTTTTATGTAACTCTTAGCCAAACATGGTTTACCTTAATTGTCACTGGAAAGTCTTATAACTCTCCAGTCCTGATATCTTTCAAAATGTCATCCACTTTTGCATCATGGACTCATGACTGTCTATGGCATCTAACGTGTTATTACTTGTCTCCTTGGATTGACAACACATTCAGTTATACTAACCGTTTAATGGCTTCACTTTTCAAGTCTGCATTTTCCCTTCAAACTGGTTCGACTTGCTAATCTCCGTCACCTCTTCTCTTGTCTTCTTCAATTAAATTTTGTTCATAGGTTTATTATGCTAAATCAAAGCTTCACTTTTTCTAGGCCACATTTTCCCTTAAAACTGATTTGACTTGCTACTCCATCTCTTCCCTTCTTTTCTTCTCTCCATCCATTATGATATTATATCATGGCTTCAGTTTTCAAGTCTGCATTCCTTGCCTTTGCATTTCATGTCTCTCTGATTGACTATGTCTTAATGTGGATGTTGTCGTTACTTTCAATGTGTTATTTACTCATTTTTCTTCCTCCTTTACCCAGGCAATGATGAAAGATCAGTTTGCAAATTACGTTGTACAGAAAGTGTTGGAAACATGCAGTGATCAGCAACGCGAGCTGATCCTTTCTAGAATAAAGGTTCACTTGAATGCTCTGAAGAAATACACCTATGGAAAGCACATTGTTGCTCGTGTTGAGAAACTTGTTGCAGCTGGAGGTAAGCAGCTCTTCCGCTTGCATTTAACAAGAACTCTGCCTATCTATTTGTTACAATGATACTGAATGATTTGCTTTTATGGATGTTGCAGAACGAAGAATTGCTGCTCAGTCTCCAAATCTTGCTTAGCTTTTAGGAAAAAAGTTGTACAGCTGACCGAGGCTAGTTTGAGCTACCTCTCTTCCTTTATTTTCCCCCCGTATCTTGTGCTCTGGCTCTAGAACTCTCTTTGAGGGCAGTATGGGCTGTGATTGCAAATAAAGTTGTTGCTTGTACTAGAGAACTGTATATTGTGTAGTTGGACGTTTATACATAGGATCAGGTATGCTGGGGCTCGGATGTCTAATATTCCTGATAGCCATGCAGAGGAAAATCAAGTCTCTAAACGGTGTATAAATGATAAAAAGGTGAGGTAGTTTTTATATCGACGAGACTGTACAAAAATGTCGCCATGTGGAAAGTTGATGTTTTAGGTGAAGCCAGAATTTTTATGTATGGTATTGACAACGTTCTATCATGGCCAAGTATGTCTCATTTCCTTCTATGTTTATGTTTGCTTAACTTGCAACTTCAATGCTGTTATATTTGCTATGTTCGCTGTGTTGGCTTATCCAAATCATATTACAACAATAACATACCAAGTATAATCCCACACGTAGGGGTCTGGGGAGGGTAAGATGTTACATTCACAGACCCTACTTGTACACCTTTGTGAGGCAGAGCCCTGTTTACGATAGACTTTTAGCTCAAATTTGTTTGAATTAAGGTTAAGTTACTGTTGTTGGACTTGTACTAGTTCAGAGTAAGTTAAAAACGGATTAATGCTAGGGTAGATAGGTGTGGGGAATCTCTAGTTTTTGAGTGTCTAAATAATTTCGAGGTAAAATGCGTATGAGATTTTTTATTTGTGTTTGGTTGGTGGATTTAACTTCTCTATATAAAATGTAGATAGATAATGTCACAAGGTATTTTTTTTCTATCTTATTCCAATAATTTTATATACGTTCAACTATCTAGTCTATGATCGATTTGGAGCATCTATTTTGGTGATCTTTTTAGTTACAATTAATTTCGATACTTATAATAGTTATATTATTATGTACAATTTGTATCTTCAGAAATAGATTTCTCTTCATTTTTTTCACAAAATAATGGTGAATTTAATTTTCACAATATAAAAAGCAGGATAGTACGTCTGTCCACTAACTACTCGTAAGTCGTAATCTTTGTTAATCGTCATTACAGTTTTTTTAATAGTAAATTGGAAGTATTCGGCCAACTTGTACTTATTTTATAGGAAAATTGAGTGCATTGTGAATATGGACGTGAATATATTGTTATAAAATAGAGAAAATAAATAAGAGAGTTGATTCTGGATAATGTGAGAATCAATTTTTTTTTTTTTTTATCAATATATATAGTATTAGGTGAGGTCAATTCTTTAAAAAGTAAAAGACATAGCAAAGTTGCAAATAAAAAGTAGGTGGCATATTAAAAAAAGAGCAAATAGTAGTAACTTTAATATTTAATTTATCCGTACTTGGGAGTAACACAGCCACCACGACACTAAAAAATATTAAAGTTTAAAGTTACTTCCCCCCCCAATTGCGGGTAATAAATAATACCCCTTGATGGAATTTTAAATTTTTAAAATTTTCTTTAATTGCAAATTTTAACATGAAGGCCAATTAAACTTCATAGCTCTGCTTACAAACCTCAGTAACATATATGTGATTCAATCTTTCAAGATATTTTAAAATTTTCTTCAACTTATCATACGTAAATAAATCAATTTCAAATCAAATAGAAAAAATTAAATAATTTCATCTTTCATTTTATACCTGATGAATTAAATCGTTATTCATTTTCTGGCTGATCTATCTAAAAATATATATATATATATATCGTTAAAGTGAGTGTTCTCTGTATAAAAGGCTTAGAACTACGAGCGAATGTATTTTGTACAAAAAGATAAAATGAAGGGCGTAATTATACTAATTTTCAATAATTTAGGGGCGTAATTAACAAAGAAAAGTGATGATAAATATCTGGTAAAGCATCCAGCTGGCAATGATAGTGGTAGTGGGCCCGCGCCACGTTGCAATGAGATATTGCACTTTTTATTACGCTATCCAACTTTTCCCTAACTTATTTATTTCCATTTTCCACCGCCTATTGCTTTCCCATTTCCTCATCTTCCATTTTTCTTCATTCAACGGCATCTCTCTCAAATTCGCCGGAATATACTCCACCACCGGAAGAAGATTTAGTACTTACAAATATTGTTACCATGGGTGAAGAAGTGAGCCTGACCGACTATGAATCAAGCGGTGGTAACGATGACAGACTTCTCTGGGAGGTTGGACTTCCCGATGTCGATGATCTCACACCGTTGAATATGCAGTTGATTCCGTCGGAACTTGCTGCTGCGTTCAGAATTTCGCCGGAATTGTCAAAGACGATGACCGATGTAAATCGTGCTTCGCAGAATACGTTTTCTTCTCTCCAGAGATGGCACTCACAGGATATGGCTTCGATGAATAACTCTAATTTCAAGACGTTTAGCTATGAGAGGAGTAGAGAAGAGACTGTTACTGAAAGAGATGAAACGGATCTGATAAGAGAGGGATCCGACCCGAGGAAGCTCCGGCGGGTTGAATCCGGAGGAACTGAGGAGGCTGATTCATCTCTGTGTAACGAGAATTTTGCGGATGATTCGTCTGCTAAGACTCTGAAGCGGCCCAGACTTGTTTGGACGCCGCAGTTACACAAGCGCTTTATTGAAGTAGTGGCGCACTTAGGTATCAAAGGGGCTGTGCCGAAAACAATTATGCAGCTTATGAATGTGGAAGGATTGACGAGAGAGAACGTAGCAAGTCATTTACAGAAATACAGATTGTATACGAAGAGAATGCAGCCGAACGAGGGTCCTTCTTCGTCTGATCATTTGTTGACTTCCACACCGGCTACAGAGAGTATGCGTGAGTCCAGTGAGAAGTGGTCACCTCCGCAATACTAATGGCCACATGGCAATGCCAACTCTGATGCCGTACCAACAACAAATGGTGGCGATGCCAATGATGGGGATGCCAAATGGAGGACATGTAGGCATGCCTGTTGGTTACGGGGGTGGACCGCCACTTGGGTTTCATCATCACTATAATATGGTGCAACAGCGGGACTGGTCTGGAAATAATTTTGGTTACTATCATCCTGTTGCTTCTAATGATAAGTAGCTCCACAAGATGGGGTAAGATCCTTTAATTTTCCGAGCTGCCATATCCTAAAATGTTTATTTGAGTATTTTGGAGGAAAAAGTTGTCATTTTTTTGGGATAGATTTCCGAACTCAGTTATTTACAATTGCTTGTAGAGGGATGAATACTGATTTAAGTTATTAGAATTCTGACCGGATGGTTTGTAACTAGGACAACGTGTTTGAGCAAATAATCTTGCATTTGTGGTAAAGAAAATAAATCTGCATTGGTCAATCTGGTAAACTATCAATCAAGTATACCTAAGTCCAAACTAGTTGTGTTGGCTATATGAGTCCTGTAACGATTGCACTCCTTTATAGTTCCTATGCTGAATCATTTATCTTTTTAAGCAAATTAGAAGTTCTTTAGAAAATATAAGTTCTCTAAATATCAAGCTTTTCATGGAAGCACAAGTTTTTAAAAGGTCTCCTGTCAAATACTGAACTTATTTCCCTAGCATAGTAGCATTCCTGTTAGCTCATTGTTTCTGATTGTAGGTTCCTAACTCGAAAGATCTTCTAACATAACAGAAGAATTCTTTGAGTTATATATGTAATTCACTTTTTGCTTGTGTATTGGTCAGTACTGTGGTTTACATGTTTATGTTAAGGCACTCTCTTCGTATATGAATTTAGAGGTGAATCCATGATTTTTCTAGAAATGGGAGGCAACATAGGATCACCCCACTACTCATAGTCCATAAATCTTGTGTTCTGCTCATCTTAGTGGTCTTTTAGTGTATTCAGTTGTGAAACTGTATAAAGCTGAAAGACTTCAATACGAAAGCTTGCAGATTTTATTTTTGGGTTTTACGATTACAATAGCTTGCAGATGTCATTATTGGGCTTTAGGACTTGTAGGTAGAATACTGTTATAGAGGGTTGGGGATATTGACCATTTTATCTGGGAGTTAGGCTGGCAAAAGTGGTCTTAGTCATAGCATATTGAGAGATTATTGGCATGGAAAGATGCTATTATGCAGTACAGATCGTGTTGGTTTATATGCCTTCTCGCATCTTGTAAAATGGAAATGACAAATTAGGTAAATAGGAGAGCTTCATTTATTCATGTTAAGCATTTTTCTTGGTTTCTGTTTCTGATGAGCAGAGTTGCTTTTGCAGATCAGAGTGAGCATTCTACGCATACTGGAAAAATTTGTGGCATGCCTTTACATGTACTTATGTTTTATTGAACGTTTAGTTATTATAGAACAGCTCCCAGCGTAACTTCATTTGTAGTGTAGACCTGGATGATGTCATTTGATCGTGGAGGAATCATGGCAGGTTCATGAGGTGTTGTTCTCTGGTAAAATCTGGGACAAATATGAGTTAGACAGCAGATAGGCAGTTGGTCCGATCTATCCTTGCGATGTCTTTTTCCTGAAACATGTCTCGTCCAGCCGCAACAAATCGTTTGCACTACAAACACCAACCAGTCCTTTGTATGATAAATGGTGTACCGTTTTTCTAGTAATGGGTGTGTTGAACTTTTTTTTTATCTCAATGATCTAGAGAGTAATATAAAACGTTGTCAGCAGCCCCAACATATTGGGTATGTGAATCTTCATCCTTCTCCCAACTTCCATGGGCCTATATTCTTCTTCTATAAGAAATTAATTGTTTGCTCCATATTTTACGTCTCTTTAGTTTTGTGCTTGCTTTCAAATTCTGTACTAGATAGATGGAAGAACCTGTCTGTACATATTATTGGAATTATTGTATCATATGTTTCTTAATTCACCTAGATGTTGCTGCCCCGGTTTCCCTAATATGACAAACTTGATAATCGATCATCTGGAGGATACAGACATACAGTAACTGAATTTCTTATACTGTCTTGCTGAATTGAGTAATTGTATTGTCAATAGAAATCATCATAACGACAGATTCCAATCAAAGCAATAGTCAGTTATTACAAGAAACCCAACCTAGGGAAAGAATTGAAATTTTGGAACAAGAAATGCACAAATACCTATATTACATTTTTAGGGTTACACGAATGAAGCATACACTTGCTTTCTTTCAACAAGGTTCTAACCATAAATAATCTTAGAAGATCTTTCATCAAACATGACTTTTAGAGTTTACTGAATACCAAACTCAGAACCGTGTGCAGTTCTTGACTCATTAAATCCGACTAGCTGCAAAAAGAGAATCTGACCACGAAATCTGAAACTAGAATCTCTCTCCAAAACGGAAGAATACTGCCCCAGTTCCAGAATTGTGGTCAACAGCATATTCTGCTCGTACTAGACCTAGTTTTACCCCGACACCATATGAGGAGCCATGGCCCATCCTCCTATAGACCTCTGTTGGGTTTCCTTTGACATCTTTTGAACTCCCGAGATCATTTCCATGTTCTGCAAATGCATACACATGTGTGTTTCTAACAGGTATCCGCAGCTCAGCAGCCAACTGGAGGAAGCCATTGCAACCAGTAACTTAGATAAATTTTGAAGCAAAAACTGAGAAAATAGTACACATCACATCTTTGATAGTACAAACAATACATACCTCAACAATATTTCTGGCTGCACCTATCTCTCCCATATTGTAACCCCGGACTGAATAAGGTCCCCCAAGTGTGAAAGCATCATAACTGGGAAGATCTCCAACACATCCACCGTAATGGCCATGGAGGACTAACACAGGTGGTGGAGCCTTACCAGCACCTTCTTCTACTTGCTTTAACTGGATAAATTGGGTCATTGTCAGCTGGTGACGGTTAAAGAAAGGGAACTTAGTGCCAACTCCAAGTCCTTGATCAACCTGTAACACAATAAGTATATTAAAATCCATAAAAGAAATGTTAACAGAAATTTATATCCAAAATCTCGTAGATCTACAGCATGAATTAGAGGACTAGTCAGAGTAGCAACAGAAGTCATAAGGTAAACGGACTTGTGGAGCATAGGAAACAGTCAATTATTAAATGTTGAGCCCAAAAGCTACTCCAAACTTTGATTTGCAAAACAAACTCAATGAGTGAAGACAAAGAAAACAGAAACTTATCTTACCTGGAACACATTCCTCTCACCAACTATTGTCCCATTTATGAACTTGGTGTTATCTCGTGTAATGTTAGCTTGTAAAAATGCCATACGGTCAATGCCAGTTTCACTAAGGGTAGTGGGAGGTCCATCTGCACTAATTCCACCACTTGGCAATACCCTCTGTCCACGAGCAGAGATGTGGCTGCTTTCATCACGTGTTGTTATTTCTTCCATCACAAGTCCATAAGTGAATTTACTCTGACGAGTGAAATTCTGCAGCAAACAAATGGTTAAATGCATATGGTAATTAGTACATTATATATGTGAAATTTATTATCAGTCCCAAACGAGTAATCAAAACAGACACTCTACACTGTCCTATGACTACAACTTCCAAGCTTTATCAAAAACAAAATTAATACTAACTTCCATAATTTTTTTTATTAATGAAATACCAACTTCCATAATATTTAACAAGTCATTAAGCACCCAGGAGAGAGATCCTTTTTTTTGTTGAATTTTCTTACTAACCACCAAATGCTATAAAGGTTCTTACAAATTAGACAAACACTTCATAACTGAGACCTGTTCGCCAGATGCATCACAGTTATACCAGGGTTGGCATACCTCAGTAATGTTGGCTTTAAGTCCAGCACGATCAACCCAAATGGGAGGGACTTCATCTACTCCAGGCCCCCCAGTAAAGACAGGACTCAACTTTCTGCTGTTGAAGCAGCTAGTACGGAGTGTACGGTTTCGAGGATTATAAACACCATCTAAATAAGGATGAACATACTCCAACTTAAATGCAAGATCATCCTGTAAAAAAGATTAGGTTGGGATCGTTACTAATGTGTAAGACACCGCAACAAGGGACAGCAGAAAACAACCAAAAGCATCAACAACGAAAACACAATGAAATGATAACCTGAGGATTGAGGAAGTTACTAGTGGTAACTGAACCAAGAATTGAGCGATTGAGCCCGTAAAGATTCCGATGCTCAAATGAAACAGTTCCACCTGGTTGAATTGAAGCCTGAATACATGACACAGAAAAGGAAGGTACTTAGCAGTGGGCAAACAGTAATAATCCATATCAAAACTATGCAGTTCAGATGTTTAATAGTGTACCAATGTGGGGCGACCTCCACGTCCTGGGACAATGCTCCATTCAGTACTGACTTCAGCTGACTTCTGTTCCAATTCCTTAAGCTTGATTTCAACAATTATCCCTCCCTCATTCTTTTCATCGGGGCGAGGGTTGACTTCAATATTAGAGAAGAGGGCTAGAGAATTTATATTTCTCAAAGCTTGTTTTCCAGCTTCAATGTTGAAAACTTTCCCTTGACGAAGCTAAATTATTATCACACATTGTTAGAGCCATGTTAATCCCACATTGCAGGCTTCAGTGCGTAGGAGCACAAAAGAAATAGAATTGAATTATACACATAATTCTACACCTAAGAGCAGAAATGTCTGAAAGAAATTTTGATAAGAAAAATCCCTTTAGACCAATTATGTGTTTTACTGAATAAGAACCAAATGATATAGGACAACTATACATGCTACAGACCAGCAAGAAATATGAGATTCAACAGAATACTCAAATCATCAACCTGAACCAGAAGTGCAGTCAAACATTAAAATGATGACTATACATTAATCAAATTTATGCATATTATTGAATCAAACCAAACAAAATTAAAATCAATCCAATGAAGGAAAACCTGCAATTCAAAAGCATAACATGCACAACTCTCATTCAGCTCTGCCATGTAGTGAAGTAGTCGTTCTTCGATAAATACAACGACACAAACAAAATGCAACATGGAAACCAAATTTAACAGCATCTTTTAAAAACGAACTCAAAAATTCAAACGAAGTACATTGCATTAAAGAAATTCTTACCTGCCTAGGCAATTCTCTCCGGACGACCGGATACTGGGTGTTACCTTCACATACATTGCCCAGCTTATCCTGAAACTGAATTACCATTTGAGTAATATCCCCTTCCACCACCTCACAAACAACCTCCTTTGTATTCAAATTCCCAAAGTTAACTACTTGAGCACAAGCATATCCATTGTCATGATACCACTGCTGCACTTTATCCCTAATCTTCTGCAGCAATCTGGCACTAACTGTTCCTTTCTCCCTCAACAACTGCAAAATTTCCCTTTGCACCGACACCGGCAACAAACATGGCCTAGACCTTTCAATCCTCCTCCTATAATCCTGCTCCTGGCTATTAAAATACTCCAATTTCTCCTTCTCCGTCATGTCCGCGTCCATCTCTATGGGTTTCGACTGTGGCATTAACCCAACATTGATACACCTAAATTTATCAGCTGACTGCCAAGTGCTTTCCAAGAAGGATATAGTGACCCCGACTGTCCCATCAGGGTTAGTCTTCGCATCAAGATCAACCTTTTCAAACATTCCACTGGTTGCTAGCGTTTCTAGCTCTTTTTGGAGCTGCGCCTTTGTGTAAACACCACCTGGCCGCAAGGATAGCATTTCGAAGAACGAATCCTCCGTCCCAACCGTCGACCCACGACGGCGGTCGAAGAAAAGGATGTCGGAAACCTTATACTTCTTAAACCCACTGAGCTTGTTCAGCTGTACCACAATATTCGCCGGCAATCCATGCGAATCCCATTCCTGTGATTCCTCTTCTCCTGCAATTGCGGCAGGAGAGAAAATCTTCGACCAGAAACTATCTCCACCGCCTCCTCCACCGCCACCGCCAGAACCACCTCCTCCGGATCCACCACCACCGTTCCCACTGAGGAGAACATCAGACACACCACTAGAGAGGGCGTAAAGACCAGCACCAATGGCGGCGGAGGTTTTTACCAGATTTTGGAGCTGTTTTGAGGCAAAAATGTTAGAATTATCACGGGTGTTTGAGGATGAGGGTTTAGGGTTTTGCGAAGATGAAAATGACGGTAGTTTTGACTTGATTGTAAGGGGATGGAGTGAAGCAGCAGTGACAGAGGTACCGGTATTTGTATTAGCTGAATTGAGCCGGCGGTGAGAACGGTTGACGGGTATTGCGAGACCATGAGCGGCGATGGACGCCATTGCAGGAGATAATGGAGAGTGAAGAAATCGAGAATGGTGATTTTCTACACTTTTGAAAAGGGTAAAATTGAGGGGTACCGATTCGGATATTTCAGGGTTGGAAAGTTAAGAATGGGTAGTCTACAACGTCCAATTAAATATGATCCTGGCCATGAATCAAATTTTGAAATATCGAGGCCCATCACAACGAAGGTTCGTTCTCCATTGCAAGGGATTTTCGCGGATGAAATTCGAATTACGAAGAAGTAGAGTGTAGACATGCAAGTTATGCAAAAGAAATTGGATATCTAATACATATATATATGCATAAAAAAGAATTTATTTTAAACATGTATAAAAGTTAATATTTTTCGCTTAAGAGAGTTAGGATGAACCCCGACCATAAGATAATTCTGTCAAAATGCGTTCAATTTGAATTAGGACTCAACAAATTGTGTTCGACTCAAATTAGGATTGTTGGAGGTTACTCAACTCTAAACCCTAGTTTATGCCTATATAAAGGTAATAAATTCTGTTAAAAAACATTTTCAAATACACTCTGCAAATCTAAATCATCTTAGTTCGAAAAATATGTCACTAACAGCTCTCGGATCAACATAATTGTACCCGCAATATTAATCAATAAAATTATGTTTTTTCAGATTTTATTTGTGTTTCTTATTTATTTTTCATATGTTCAAAATTTGTTGCCAACCATCATCAAAGATAATAGTATATTATCACTATATTCGAAATAATTATAAGCTCAAACAATATATGTGTACCCAACATTTTTTCTCATTTCAATATAAATAAATTTGGATAAATTACATAAATCTCATAGTTTTAATATGAAATTACAATCTATCCCTAATAAATTTCAAATCACATTAATTCCTTAAAAAATAGAAAATCAGATACAATAATTGAAGCTCGGGTACATTAATATGTAGCTAGGATATATTAAGGCCTAACTCATCGGTGACCCCCTAAAGTTGATACTAATTTTCACTTAGACACTTCAACTAGACTTTGTTCATTTTAGACACCTCATGTCATGTTCTACTGTGTCACTTTTTGACATAGTGAGTGTGATTGGAGAGCTTATATTTAACTATTTTTATTTAATTTTTTCTTCTTCTTCCCCATTTTAACCACCATTTTTCAAAACTTAAACTCCTCCCATGGAGAAAAGAAATAGATCTAATAGTGTTTACAGTACAGAAATTTCAAGCTTAAACAACATTTTCTTATTTTTGTTGGTATCTTCTTCCGTGAAATGTTTTGAAAAGAAAAGGAAAATATTTTTCTTTAAAAAAAAATCATAGAAAAATTCTTTTAGGAAACTCTTTGTTTTAAATTGCAAGAAAGAATGTGATTTATTGAAGTTCTAAGTAAGAGGAATCATTTTGCAAAGAATTATGCTTTATAAATAATTCCTTTCAAATAATTTAATGAGATAAAAATGTAATCACAATAAATTTTAAAACAATTTGGGGAAGGGGTTGTGGAATGTGGAGAAGATAATCTGGTGGCCAGAGAGGTTGAGGCTCGGGTGTGCACGGTGTGGAGAGACAAATAAGGCTTGTACAGTGGTTTTCTTTTTAAACTTATTGGGATTAAAAAGTGACACGTGTACCTTGAAGGTTTATTGGCCTTTTTTTTAAAAAAAAAAAAAATTAAATTCAGTATTTAAAAAAGATTCTATATATATATGTCATGTGTCTTTGTTACTTCAGCACTTTGACAGAAATCAATGAATGTGTTACACACACTTACATATTGGCTGATATAACAAAAGTGACAAAAAGACATGACCCCCCGGTAGAGCCATGTCTAAAAATGGACAAGTCTAATTGACGGTGTCTAAGTGAAATGTTAGCGCCAACCGTGGCTGCTAGCGAGGGGGTTAGGCCCCATCATTAGATAAAAATACTATCTAGAATAATATGTAGCTCGAACCGACAATTAAAAAAATAGCTCAAATACATTATATAAAAATTCGGATACTTAAAACAATAAATAAAAAGGTGTGTTGTATCTCTATAATTTGACCAACAAATTTTTCATCAATCAAGATTCAAAGACAACTTAATCTAATTTTATTTTTTTGATGTTTTTAGAGTCAACAATAATAATATAGTGATTTTAAAATGCCTGTTTTATTTTTTGGTTAAAAGAATATCTTTAGTTAGTTAAATAACCAAACTGTTTCTTGTGATGAAATTTAGTCTCTAAACATGATGTTTGATTATAATTATCTTACCCATGACATGAGGCTAACATAGAGGGAATTAGTTACTCTAAAGACAAGGTCAATTCCTATTTCAAATCAAAAACATTCTTAAAATTATATATGCATCTTAATCTATCGCCATTTGTAAATTACCAACAAACACTTTGATTAAATAACACTAACTGACATTTAATTTCCAACCAGAGGAACCCGCAAACCATGCTTTAGCTATCGTTGAGTTCATATGTACGAAAAGGCAAAGAAAAAACTCATTTCAAAGTTTAACTTCTAAAAAAAAAAAGAGGAGGAAAAAAAAAAAAGGAAAAAAAAAAAAAAAAAAAAACAAAAAAAAAAAAAAAAAAAAAAAAAAAAAAAAAAAAAAAAAAAAAAAAAAAAAAAAAAACAAAAAAAAAAAAAAAGGAGAAAAGAAAAAAAAAAATAACATATGGCTCAACTTGATAAGTTTTCACACTCATCCAGAAGTACTCCCAAGTCTAATTCAACAACTTTTGAACAACTTTTACCAGGTTAATTCTGTAAAGAGCATAAACAAATTTTAATTTTTTTTTAATTTCTATATTTAGTGGCTTAATTTAACACTAATTTTGTATTAGGAAATGAAAGGAGTTGGTCAACAAGTACATCCCCCACAGCTTATTATGATCATGAAGAATATACACCAACTCATGGCAAAAAATCAGTTATCTCCAAAGTGAAAGAAAAGGCCAAAAAACTCAAACACAGTTTAAGTGGTAGGAAAAAAATGCAAGAAAATGATGTTCATGATGACACACCTTCATGGGGTGTTACGTTGGATAACGATGATGAAGAAGATGTAGATCCTGAATATCTTGGTGCTCCAAGTAATATATTCTTAAACATTACTCGATTATTATATCAACAAACATCCTGATTATGAAGTTGATCGAATATATTTAACATATGTTACTATATATTACTTCTTTAGCTTTTGTGTTTTTGTTTAGTGTATGAATCAGAATTGGCACCTGAGCCGTTAAAGGAGGCAGCACGACAACATCCACGAGCAGATCCAGTGTTATCTGAGAAACATGTTACTCCTAGAAGCATCAAACGCAATCAGGCTTTTGAACACGATAATAATACGGAGAAATTACCTGATAGTCCAAGTAAAACCATAACAGAAACGGTTTACAGAGAGATTGGCACCAGCTTATGCTGCAGTATCTGATGCAACACACGCGTTTGCTTCTAAGATCTCAAATCTCACTCTATCAAACACTGATAACCATGAATCCGATATCCAAAAAACACCAAAAAATGTTCACTTTGGTAATGTGGGACAAAATGTAGACCAAAATGCTACCGCTCTTACAAGTCCAGTTAAAAAATGGGACAAAGGTGTTTCAGTGAAAGAGTACTTTGCAGAAAAATTTGAGCCCGGTGAAGGCGAAAGATCACTTTCACAGATCATAACTGAGGCTATGAGCCCTAGGCATTCATCTTCCAGTGATATAGGTAACGTTAAATGTATCTCTTCAAAGAAATTAAAGCCTATTTCGCGCATTTAAACTCTGTTTTTTTTTTTTCCCCTTTTGCTAATAGGTATAATGGAGAAAATGAAGGGGGCTGTAACTTCATTTATTCAGCCTGAATTTTCCCCAAAATCATCAACAATAAAAAGCATCAAATCAGCATCATCTTCCAATATTCCAGTTTCTACGAGTGACATAATGTCTCCTAAGAGTGTGATCGTCGCTTCGATTAATAATTTGCCTCAGGATAATCCCATTACTATGTCTCATAAGAGTCATTTATCTACTACTAATGACTCTGCATCAATATCACAAATTCCTGAGTTCCACAGTGCAAGATCATCACCACTCATTCCTATCACCTCCAATACTCAACAAGGTAATTAATCATTCTAATTAAAATGATTAGTTTACTAATTACTTATTAATGTGCAGGGAAATATTATTTAGTTAATTTCTAACGAAGGAACTTTCTTTTAATTTATTGCAGTTATTGAGGAACAAAACCATGAGAGGATTCTTCAACCAAACTGAAATTATAATTAAGACTGGTTACAGACATCTCTAAAATAAAATAAAGAATCAATCTACTGATTCTAAAGTTTAGTTTTGTGTATTAGTCAGCAAAATAAATAAAGAAAATATTGTATTATTTTTTTCGTTTAAAACTGAAATAGGAATTTATGACAGACTTGAGCATTTTCCTGTTTTATTGAGCCTTCTAAGGCTAGATTTCGGGGTAGCTTGACACTCTGAAAGTCTTCGATCAAATAGAAGGATGGATGTCTGTCTTTAGCGACTTTTGTTTGATCAATAGTAGTAAAGAGTTTTGATAGATCTTATAAGAAACGTCAGTTGCTATGTATGAGTAACAAGATGTTTACTTATTAGTATTGTATTTTTGAAGATTTTGTAAGAAAACTCTATACGTACATTTGTATCCTTGTAAATGTAGGTCAATATGTTGCATATCAATATATAATAATAATAATGCATTTGTCCATGATTCTTAGCTGAGAACTTTAACACTGAATTGGCAAAAATTGGCTATGGTTTCAATTTTTTTCACTTCTCGTCCAGCCAAACAAATTATCACAATTCGAATCGTAAATAGGGAAATAGTTCAATCAACATAAACTCTTTTTATTGGTTTCTCATCCATAGTAAAAGGGATCTGATTAATCCGAATTTGCGCATGAAAGTCCCACTTTGGAAGGTAAAGCCTCTCTATCAAAGTGACTCTATTCGGGGCTTTAATATGAGATTTCTAGTTAATGATGGATGAGTATTTACAATTTCACCACAATTTTGATCTCCGTTCACTTGTAGCCACAGAAAAACAGTCCTAATTATATGCTAATTGACTCTTGTATCCGGTCCCTTTTTATTTTGAAACTAAACTTGATTTTACTGAAAATCCGGTTTCATCTTGAACTTTTTTTTAATTACATTTATTAAATGAATAAGGACCATTATTATTAATTTGTCTCTAGTCATTGTGTGTTTTTACTCATAAAACAAACTGCAAATCCAACCATGTGTCAATGATCGATGCAATATTTATATGACCGGTGTGTTCAGGGTTCATCGAAACATCAAATTCTTTTTAATAAAAATTATATGATTTACACATTTAAAATTATTTTTATGTATAAATAAAAAAATATTTAACCGCATCCAACTTCTTTGTATCTTCAATCTTCATATATTGAATCTCTTTGTGAAAATCTTGATTCCGCCATTGTAGACAAATCAGAATATGAACCAAGAGTCACGACATTAATAGCCACGTAAAGTGATGGGAACTTGTGAACATAATGTTCGTTGGAACAAAATATTATCTGTTACATGTAACTGTTTGTTGTTTTCTTAAATCATCATTTAATTATTAATACATAAAAATTATAACCGTGAAAAGTAAAATAGAATCTTCACAACTAACCCATATTTTCCGCACCATAAAAACACATTTCTCTTTTCTTCTTTCATAAAACAAATTTAGCATTTCATCAACTTAGTTATATTTTTTGTGACAATATAACTAAGATTAAGATTCCTTAAGGAATCATAATTATTAGTTTGTGACAATGGAAAGAAGCAAGAAAGATGGGAAAGGGAAAACGTGTTGTACAAGGTTGCAAAAGAAAGCACCTTGTTCTCTACAACTAGATGACAAAATGAATGTGGATGGTTACAAAGTACCTTTCAATTTCATGGAAGAAGCTTCTTCTAATTGTGCAATTCCTTTGTTATCTCCACTTATATTTTCTACTACAACATCTCAAGATGAAAATGTTAAGTGTGTTGACAATGTAAATGGACCAGCCAAAGACATTATTCAAGGAAATGGTCCTTTGGAGAATAGTGGTAATTGGCAACATCCTGCTTTAGGGACATATACACAACCTTCGACCATTTTCGCCTTGTTTCAGTCACAATGCACCCTTGCAAATTCAGGGCGTTGAGATTTATCCTTATATAGGTTGCTTCCTACCCTCAAGAAATGTCGTTGTACTCGTGAAGGATACTAGTACAAAAAATACAGGATCCAGAACACACCCGACGTTATTTCTGAAGAGTGGATTAGATTGTACTATTTCCTGAACGTATGATGTTAATAAGTCGAACCTTCTCTTATATAATAATAAAATAAGAGGTTAAGGATCGAGTAGTGTGTGTTTGTTTTACAAAGTAAAACCATACTTTGAGTATCTTGTTTGTATATTCATTTGAGTTTGGTTTCGATTATTTTAAGGTATACATAGGCCTATATATTGGGTTCCTAACTGTTTTAGTTGATATGTTGTACAATCTGAGGAACCAACGGGATGACAAATAAGCACTTAGTATAAAATATAAATGAATCAAAGTTGAATAGAAAGCAAGACTCAAGAATGCACTGCCTGGTGGCTACAGCATGGGATATAATACTATTCGATGTTTACACCAAATCATATCAATTCACCATACATTATTTAATACTATCCACATAACAATACGCATCAATTAACTATAATGGCAAATCACCATACATTATTTAATACTAACATCCACATAACAATACGCATCAATTAACTATAATGGCAAAACCACATGTATATCAATTAACTAAAGGCTTGACCTGTCTCAAAGCTTTTTTTTTATCCTTTTAATTTCCAATCGCTAGCACGTAGATAGGTAACAAATTATACAAGGTACCTGTCTAAAGCACGACAAATATGTAACAAGGCAAAACACAAATGCAGGCAGCACAATAAATTAATCTCTAAAACAAAATTGTCAAATGACACATCACAGCTGAATAGCTTACAAGCCAATTGGGAATTTATATTAACACAGCTGATCCAAGGAGCACACAGTCATGGTAATTACCCAAAAGGGGTTTCATGAGCTCAGTTCAACTAAAATTACATAAACAAGAGAAAAAGAAAGATTCCACTGGTGTTAAAAATTAACCAAGATGTTCCAAAAGCGTTACAACACTTTAAATACACCCGGCCAACCAAAAAACTTATCCACGAAAGAAGCAGTAGGCAACTTCGTCTCCTCCAGTTTTTACTTTCACTGAAATACCATCAACAAAATAAGTAAATCAGCTTTGATTTGATTGACTCCCAATTTCAGCTCCTTAATGTTGCATTACGTTTTCGTTCAACTGCTTCAGAAGTCAAACTCTCCATTTGCCTAGACAAGTAACCAGTGATTTAAACTCAAAGTAACAAAAAAAAAGCGACTTATTTAGCAAATAAGATTAAGTAAAACTGTAAAACAAAGGTTCTAAGAATCCAACCTTATTGAAAAGAATGTCTTTATTATTTATGTGCATTATGCCATCCTTAAGAGTGCATTTCCACCTGCTCTTTGTACGTGTCACCTACAGATGTTTGTATCAAGTCAGCTTTTGTAGCACAAGGCAAGACACTTCCATGTTTTTCTTTTAGATAAACAACAAGTGGGGTATATGAAATCTTCCCCACTCAATAAAATTAACCAGAAAACATCATAACCTTGTCAAACTGAGCCAAAACAAGATGTGCTGTGTTTAGATCCTCCCCTTGGTCCACATCATCCAATTCATCATCGTCATCTTCATTCAAGGGCTCGTCATCATCATCAATATCGTCATTCTGAAGTGGAGCAGGAGTAGGTGCTTGCATATCTAAAGGATGCAAAGAAGATGTTCATGCAGCATAAGAATAAAGATAAGTTACAGCAAAATAGAAATTATGCAGCTGAGAATAAATTACCATTTGGTGCTGGTGTGTTGACTATATTATAGTCTTCATTGACCACCCCTTGATAATAGATCTTCAAGTTACAAGAAACAAAGAAGGTTACAAAAATATAATTCTGAAGATGGAAGATTCCATGTTTCTCAAACAATCTGAGGAGAAGAGGATATAGAAGTTCTCGTCCTCACTCCAACAAAAGATCTAGAGGGCAGAGATAAATGTTGCAGGATAGGCACAGTAGTAAGAACAGATTGTATTTATTATTCAACATTATGATTACAGACAGGATTCAGAAACATACACTGGGTAAAACTACTCTCAATTAGTTTATCATAGTCCAAAACTTAGGGCAGAATCTAGGAATGGATGTTATACTGACCAAAATACCAAGGTTAGGGTATATGTTTCAAAATAGAAGAAATGTGGCAGGTAATTGTTCGCGAAAAAGATGTGAAACTTCAGTTAAAAGTAAAATAAAATCGAGTTAGATTATTTACTTATGCAATTCTTCGTTCATGTATTAACCAGGTTGACTTTTCATGCAGGTTAAGAGAGAAGAGTTCCACTGATTTGTTGTATTCGAGTATGTCAGAATATGTTAAAAGATAATAGTAGGAAGACTTGGGTGGTTATGAGATGTCGCATCAAATTCTTACCCCCTTTTAACAAAAAAGCTGCTTCCTGATATAGTGGACTTGGCCTTTGAAGGAAAAAAAAGGTTTTTTCCAGGTCAAACTAAACAAAAATTACATCAACCATCATAGATCAGTATGTGCTGTTCTTAAAACAAAAACAAAGTTTCTTTGACCTTTTTATGAGTGAAAAAGAAAACAACATCAGTTTACATCGACATGAGTTCTTAAACAGAGAAAATTTTGGTCTTCAACAAGAAAAGTCAGATAATTTGGATGACACAGACAATCAAATATAAATGAATGTTACACCATCTATTTGTGAGCTTATTTAATGTCATACTAAGGTTTTCAGGATCTTGCCCAGCTCCAAACCAACTTAACCATGCCTTCCTACATAGGTAACAGTCTATCCCATCAAAATACATGCCTATGTTACTTCATCAAAAGAAAAAACCAACATATCTGTTTCTCATTCAAATAAGCACTTCCAACATATCTGTTTCGACATTCACAATGAATCACTTTGTGACCAGTCAAAAAATACTAGATGCTGAAGGACTGGGTGCCATCAACCCTGCAAGACGCGTCATTGATCGGTGGTGGGAAGTGGGCAACAGCAATGTCAGCCATTCATATGCATAACCATTTCCCTGATCACTGGATCATGCTCACATCGATATATACCCAGGTCAGCCTGTAAAAGGATTGCTAATCTCTACAAGCTTGTCGCTAAGAATCGATAAATCTAAATTTTAATCGTCTTGATCTATTGAAAGATGGTCTACAAAAAAACACCTTTCGAACTCAAAAGGCATTTGGAATTCATTCTCAGAGTATAAAAGGTAACTCTCGGGGCACATCAAAATTAAAATGCCACAACGGAAGCAAAAGCAGATATATTGCACATTAACTGCAATAACAGCAACACATGTGCAATCAACAGGGTAATCAAGACTTGAATAAATAGGGCAAAAGACATAATCTTTAATAGCATGTGCCTATGCCCTCACTGAAGAATGTGAGAACTTACTTAGTGTAGAAGTTGCTCATCATAGGAGTCGCGACATTGGGGCCGTCAATTGAGGATCTATTAAAGCATGAGCCTGGACAGGACAACCGTGCCACTCAATCTGAATGATTCTTGCGCCTCAACCAACTCTGTATAAGTACATAACTGTGATCAAACCAATACATCTTGTTCTTGCTATAGGTTATTTTGAAATGCAGAAACATAATTCAAAAGGGTGATCACCAATTGGAGTGCATTTATTCAGTCAAGTAGGGCACCATTACGCTAATCCTTTAATTATGTAATTCCATGCCAAGAGCTCTATTTTAATAATGTCGGCAACTCAACTCCATCCTCACCTTGCCTAGGAATAATTTTCCCCCAAAGACCTATTATTACCTCAGCAAAGTGCATATGTGCACTCACTCCATCCTACGTTTTCTTCCGCACCCGAAGCCCATACCCAAAACAAAAGGAGCAGGAGCAAAAGGAGGTGTTTTTTGTGTGGTGTTGGTAGGTTGAGAGGTGGGGCAGGAGTGTTTGTGACAATCTATGGAGATAAACAACATATTTCATCATTGACGGAACTAATGTGGTCATCCCAATGGATATCAAATTATACGGAGGATGCACATATCCAGGATATAATGTGGTCTCACCTAGCAGTGAGACCAATCGATCTACTTTCTCTGCCCCACCCCAAGCTAACCAAAACAAAAAGGATCAGGAACAAAAAGTGGGAGAAAAGAGAGTTGATTTATATCCATGTGTCTAAAAACAGATTTTCCCTCTAGCCTTTTTCGAAATGATGTGTGGGTCCATACTAGAAATTGGATATCAATATCAGTGTGCAGGTAGCACATATCAAGGGGATCCAATAGCAAATGTACTCTTTGATAGACTGGGCATGTCCTAAGTAACCCTCCATAATGCACCAGTCCAGTGTTATGATACATTGATTAATGATCGACAATAGGAACAAGTTAGTCTAAAATTCAAGGCACAAAGTTTATCGCAAAAGACCTACAGTTTTGAAACAGTCAATATCTAATTTAAGGAATTCATCCAATGAAGCACCCCGAGGCGGTGGGTCTTGTGGTCAATGAAGTGGTTGAGGTCTCCGTTTCAAAACTTAGCGGAGACAAAAAAAACACTAGGTAATTCTTCCCATATGTCCTAGCCTTGGTAGACAGAGTTACCTAGGTGAAAGGTATCCCGGGATTATTTAGGGTGCGGGGAAACGGCCCAACACTCTGGGCCCAAAAAAAAAGGTCGAAAGCAGGATATATATAGGTGATACGGTTGTGGTAACCTTTAGCTAGAGACTCATATATTAGCAGCGTGATTATAAAATTCAGAGAATCTCCTTTTTAAAAATGTATCTCTCTTTCTCTGACAGCGAGACAGTGACAATTCCGTTGAATGCGTGCTACCTCCCACCAACATAGATATTGGGTTACTCTATCCACCAAGACTTAGACACATGGAAAGGATACATACAACTCCCCCCCCCCCAAGGAAAAAAAGAACCCATCTCTTTCCAGCTATAATGATCACAAGTCTTGTTTGCTAAAGTTAAAGAATTAATATCACAGATTCATGATATATATTCAAGTATCCCATTCAGTGAATAAGCAGAAGCCCTGCCTTTATGTTGTCATATATTGAATCTGCAGCACCATCTTGCTGAGGTATGTATCCCCCATTATGATATTGCGGTGGAAAATCTTCCCTTTTCCGCTTCCCAGTAGAATTCATAAAGAAGTCCTGCAATTTAGCTGACATCAAGTCCAATACTGAACCAAAAGATAACATGTTTTTGTAGAGGAAATACGTTTAGAGCCAAGAGGAAGGGAAAATTCAGTAGTGTAGGACATTGACATGATATATAAATAAATAATTTCTTGAATACACAAAGATGGTTGAAATTGAGAGTTCAAATCAAACTCAAAGATTTCCTTCCCTGGATTTATACACAATACTCAATTGCATCCAAAATGATGATGTAAACTCCATATTATAAAGAAAAGTCTCTACAACCCTAATAACTTAGAATTAGGTTGTGCATGTGTACATCCCACACACTTATCTGATTAAACTATGTACGAAGCAAAGCAATTTCTAATTAGCACCTCCCTCATTAGGATGAATCCCTGCATTTTTATTAAATTGGGCTCCAGATTACTAAGTGTTCCTTTGAGCCCTAGAGTCAATAAAATCAGGAAGACAAATAAATTCTGACCAAAGTTTTTCAAGACCGATCTGCAGTTAAACAACCACACATTTCTCAGCATCTAATAATACTTACTCACTACAGTCACAGAAGCCAAGTTTGGCATGGATCCCTTTCTAAACTATCAAGATAAGTAATTGTTCAAGTTCTTACTAAATGTTTAAAAATTGTCAGTTTGGTAGTTTCCTGAGAGAAAAGAAGAATTATCTTTAAACGTCAGTTTATGAGTCTCTGGTTGCTCTTGTTTGCGCATCTACTTATGTGGAAGTAAAAATTATGCATGTGTATGTATGTTTAATAAAAACATGTGACACAATTTACATAAAAGATGATGTGGCCTTTCTTTCATTAGCAAATATATAAAAGCATAATATTTCACCTGAGTCATGGGTTGCTGAGAACCTCCACGATCACCTTCTTCTCGGCCTTCAACATAAGCTGCGCAGGAGGAAGACGACTAATGCTTAATATACATATGAATCAAAATGATTTGCTTCCATGGAATATATTTAAATATTTTGCTCACCAACATTAACATCAAGGGGAGGCCTTTGATTCAACCAAGGGGAGGGCGGATGCTGCACAAGTAAAATCAACTTTCATAGCTATAACACTATCTATCAACCATACATCCTAGCAGCAACCGAAAAATATGTGAAAAGCTCACGCAAATTAATACTTAGAAATGTGCATCTGCACCCAACGTAAATCATCCAACATATTAATCCCGTTGTAAGAACACAACCAGGACAACGAAATGCCTACCATAAATGGGCTAGGTCTTCCTGGACCGGCTTTGAGCTCAGTTGCACCACCAGTATCATTCAAAGGAGAGTAATCACTAGGTGTAAAAGGAGTGCCACCTGTAGGAATATTATACATTGAACTATCAGCTGTTCCAGGAAGAGGTGTTTGAGCAGTTCCTGGGAGGGGTGTCTGCACTGTTCCAGGTAATGGTGTCTGTGCTGTTCCAGGCAAGGGAGTCTGCAATGGAGTCTGCAAGTTGGGAGCATACAAATGTCAATTTAAAAAACCTAGCTTTCTCACCAATAAAAAAAACCAAGCAAGCTAAAACCAAAAAAAAAACAAGTACTCACTGGAGGAAACAGTATATCCGCAGTGGGAGTTTCATACTCCTCATTGCCTTCATAAGGCATGTTAAGGTCATGAACAGGGGTTATTGGACCTCCAGGGGTCGCTTTAGCAGCTGAATTCCTTTCAATCGTACCCAATATTGCCCCAGCGTTCATCATCTTCACCTCCCATAACTAAAATATTCAAAGAAAATCACCAAACTTAAAACCCTTAAATACACCAAACTGGATCCATAACCATTAGAAGAATAAAAACAGGGTAATCAGATCAACCAGCCAAACCCCCATCAGACTAGTAAACCACTAAATTTAACCCCCATACATACCGAAACATTCTTAAATCGCGTCATTAAAGCTAAAAATTGAAAATTTGGATGGGAAAATAGAGATTACTGCTTGGAGTTCCTTGAGGATGCTCTCTCCTGGACCACCGTTGTTGATGAACTCATCACGGACCTTGCTGATAACATCCTCGATGACATGGATGTAAACATTGCTGGTAGTAGAACTCGCCATTCCTTCCAAACCTAGGGCTTTATCAAGACAAATAGATAGTAATTCGAATAGAATAACGATCCTACGAAACTAAACCCTAATCGATTGACAACGCATCGGAGAAAATGGCCTGGGTTCGAAACGCCGAGATGAGGTTTTGAGTGACGGCAGGCGGGCGGCGAGAACAGATGAAGGATAGGAGAGATAGCGGAGGTGAAGACGAATAAAAGATTGGAATATAAATAGGTTTGCATCCGATTATATGACTGAATACACGTGGCGGCATCTGCTAGCTCCTAATTTTAGTCCATTTTCGAGAAATATTAAAGTTTTACTTAACAAATTTTGGAGATATTTTTTTTTTATATAAGACAGACAATCGCACTGGGGTGGCTCATCTTCAAGCCAGAGGTCGGCGGGGGCCCAAACTATTAATGTACCAAAAATGGTTCGAAAAAAATAGGTCAATTTTATTTTTTGTTTCAATATATATATCATTTTATATTAGTTGATTTCGCCCAAAATATGCTGCACTTAAGTTCATAGAATTGCGAGATAATTAGTTCTACGCCACGATTGCTTCCAAGCCTGATGGGAGGAAGTAGTGAAAGAGTTATAAAGACTTATTTTGATTTTTTTTTAAAAAATAATTTTTGTTTTCTTCCAATTTCTTGCATGTTAGATATGTTTCGATTATTTTTTATATGTATTTTTTTTACCTCTTTGTCAGTGGTCTATGTCAATTGAGAATTTGAAGATTATTAGAATGTTCGAACGAGTGTTTTTTATATACAAAAAATTTATATCAAATAGGAAATTTGCAGAATTTTTTTATTTAATAATATAACGTATCTTTATGCTATTGCCAAAAGTTTTTAATAGGATTTTTTAAAGTATTCAGTTTTTTAGCTTAGTGAGCTCTACCATTGTAGTGCGTGCAGCTCAACCTATCAATATCGTTGAATTCATTCACCGATAGCTTTCATCATGTGTTATATATCATATCACGATTACGAAGAGTTGTTATGAAATGGTAAATACTATTAGTTAATCAGAGATCGCAAGTTCAAGCATGAGTATGAAGTCGTTTTTAACAAAAAAATACTTTATCTTCCAAATTAAAATGAAACATATTGATGTGAATCTAAATTAGTCATCCCAAAATAAATATCGAATATCAAATAAAATATATATACATATATATCAGTGTCATCATAAATGGGGGGGGTGACACTTTTCACTGTTTTTAAAACTGGTTCATGCGTTCTCAGGATATCACATCTGTCTAATATTAAGTATAAACAAGTGCAATTCAATCCCCACATTTGGCCAGTCATATTTATAACCATTATCCAATATATACATATTTTATACACTAATTACATTCTTTAATTATTTCTTCGTAAAAGAGGCTATTTAAGCTGATGGTAAAGCCCATTGATTATTTCTTCGTAAAAGAGGCTATTTAAGCTGATGGTAAAGCCCATTTCAATGGGTTGGCATATGGGCTTTTTATCAGTTAGTTCGTGACATTAGAAATTAGAGTACCTTTCACGTATAGCAAACATAAAAGTTATATTTGTACTGTTATCACTTACTCATGCATATTAATGCTTCATGGCACCATCATTGTGTATTTTGTTAACAATATACAAAAAAAACCAGTAGTCCAAAAGCCCAACTAATAGCATTCGCTATACATATCCACTTCAACACCAGTTGTATAATTCTCTATACTTACAAAAGAAAATAGTTTGTATACAAATTCAATTGTACTATATTTGGTTTCATAATTAAAACGAATAAAGACATAAAGGCAGGGCAACGTTGGAGCAGGAGAATAGTTATTTGTATCCTATAAGTGTATAGGACCGAAGATATACTGTATTTGCATGTGGTAACATCTACATTTTCTCCTCTTTATACACACAGAAATATAAATTTTATACATTTCGTTTTTTGTTTGTACAAGCGAGAGGAGTCAAGGGTGCGACGATTTTCCACCAGGAAAGAGGGAAAATACAAATAGTTATCATTTCTTCTCAAGAAACTAATTGTGTTTGCCGATAAAATTATTTCGACTATCGCGTCTTTGTTATAATTCGAGGATAATTTATCTTCATGGGAAGGTGGTAAAATCACATCAGGCCTATGCTAAGATAAACATTGTATATTTATTCAATTACTTATAGCCATATAAGTTCGAACATTTGAAAAAAGCTTTCACTTTCTTATATATGTAAGTAAAATTTTAAGCACTATGTTTTTAAATCAGTTTTGGCCTGTTTACAAACATATCACACGGACTATTAATAGTTAGCAAACGTTTTATTTTTATGTGTTTTAATTTAATTTTAACAAATCGTCACGGAATTTGAATATCTAATTTTAAATTTAAATGCATGCATCATGTATCTATAAATTTATTTGAATATATGATCTTAAACATATCATGATATTAACTTGTATAGAAATTTATCGGACTAAATAACAAATATCACACGGAACCAATTACAGTTTAAATTTTTGTCTTTGTTTCTCTTGCTTTAATTGACTCGCTTAAATTAGGCATCCCAAACGTTTCGAATTTTGAGATGTTTTTAATGAGGATACAAACACAAACGCCCTTTGCTGCCTGCAGCGCTCCAGGCTGTATTTGGCATAATTTTCTACTACATGTTCGTGGCAAAATGGATAATAACGAGAATCTGCCCTTAGCCTCTAAAAAAACCAGATATTTAAATCGCGTTCTAATGTTTCTTCACCACAAAGTATCTGATCAACAAAGAAACAAATTTAAAATTTAAAATTTTAGATATATAAATTTATATTAATATATAATAATAATTGAGTTCCTAGATACCCGTTAGTTCTCTTCTAGACTCAGATATACATCAAATCTTAAACAAATTACATAGATGAAAACACTGAATCCCACACCCTAAAAATAGCTTTGTAATAAAAATAATAGTTTTTGGGAATATCCACAATTGCTAAGTGTTTTTTTCTTTTTGCGTAATAGATCTCAAATTACATCATAGACTAAAATTGCACAATATAACGAACTCGACTGAACAAACATTAATAAAATAATTAATTTATGATTTTCTCTTATGAAATATCAGTTACTAAAGTAATTTAATCACTCTACAACTATATCATAAATACCACTACTCTAAATCTGATAGTTTAAGATCCGATATTTTTTTTTAATACATTATATATCATGATAATTTAAGTTTGCAAATATAAAATTGTGTCATAGTTAAGATTGTATAAATTGGATGATGTATGAGGTCACAAAAACCAGCAGCAGCCCACAGATGAAGATTTTCATTCTGAAAGTTCTAATTCAGTCTAAAGAATCAAAGTGCGGCAAAACCATCTTTGCTGTGTATTTTAGTTACAACACTCAGCACACTTTGCACACTTCCGCGTTGCATGCTTTGATATCTCCCTCTCTCATCATGTCCCGCTATTGCCAATTTTGACTCTGTGACCGATATTTTTATGTTTTAATTTATTTGTCCGATCGTTATTATTTTTAAGGTTTACTAAAATATTTAAAGATGTTTGATATGTATTAATATAATTAATTTATTCTTATGCTATATACATATATAAAACCTCCAAATTGAGAACAGCTAAGAATATAGTATATGATTTGTAAAGATACATTCTTAGTTCCTAATAAAGTTAGTGTTATCTTCCCAGTCAACAAAAAGTGTGTCAAGTTAAATTATATTTTCTTTCATACATCAAATCAAATATGATGATTTATGACCTGATCTCTTAGTAGGCATTGACATGGATCATATGAAATTCATTCCGGTGTGATAGAAAGTGATACTGTATCAAAAGCACATATTTAGTGATAATTAATTTTTTAATATTATTATAAAAGTATATAGAGTTAATGTTATTATTCAAAATTACTGTAAAAATTGTTAGAATTAATTGAGTAAATGCTATTTAAAATTGTTAAGAGTATTTTACGATATTAATATAATTTTTAATTATAAATAGATGTACTTATTATTATCTCTAAATATAATATGCGAACTATTAATTGAAGTAATTAAATTATTATTTGTTAATAGTATGCCCGCCGAGTCCCAAAAATGGGACGACGAAGCGGGCATGGAAGACCAGAACTAAACAGCCGGTGGGAAGAAAACTGCAAAAGATTAAGGAGTGTCAAGCCAGGTGAACATACCCAGAAGAGGGAAGTTTATAGAGTGATTGCAAAACGGGAGCGCTGAGGGGGGTTGTGTACGGGGCGAAAGATCACAGTGGAATGGAACTAAAACGGTAAAAAGAAAATTCATAATAGAGAAGAAAAGGTGTGATGAAATAAGGGTGGGGGCGACGGTAAATGCAGCTGCGGGTTACAGGGGGTCAGAATGATGATCAGCAAGGTATGTATGATGCGGCACGGAGAAACGAGCAATACAGAGACAGAAAATAGCGGATACAAATGGGGTGCTTCGCGGAGGAGAAGTAAGAGATAGATTTATAATTTATAAGCTTAGCAGTTAATTTATACCAGATTAAGTACAATAATAATATTTTTACATGACAGGGAGCAATAATATGTTTTTGGTTTTACTTATATACTCCTATCTGGTTTCATATTATTAATAATCTTATTAAATAATTATCTAGTACATTTGATTTTTCATCTTATTAATTAATTTCTTTGTTTGTCAATATTACTCTTACTGTTAATTTTTTTTTTTAAAAAAAAAGTTATATTTGTTTGAAACAAGATTTCAATTTCATAGTTATATTTATAGTCACACATGATAGCTATATATTAACAACAGGAGCGATGCCGAGCAAGACTAAAAGAGACGAAAGATGCGATGGGAAAAATCATAAGAAAAATTGTATATGTATATCGATTATTATATATATATTTACATCTGCACATCTGTAGGGCACGAGATTGGGACATGCATGGGAGGAGAGCCGCGAACGAGAGTGAAAGTTGGCTCATGATAGTGCGGGGTAGGGTTGCTATAGGGGGGGGTGGGGGGGAGAGGGGGGGGGGGTCCAGCGTTAGATCATTCGTATATTATACATTTCATTGTGTATATATGGACAGCGTCATATTGGAAAGAGATGAGAGAGTATACAAGCGAGTCGAGAGAGTGCCGACGTGGAAGAAAGGTCAATTATTATAATATATCGATTCATATGTATATTATCACATTATTTCTACATTTCTACGATTATACCATATACAAATGGACTGTCAATTATACAACTCACAAACTCAAAGTCAATCTACTTATTAGAACCTGTTAGTCCGTATATGGTAATTATAAGCAAAACATAGGCTATGATGATTTGACATAGTATCGGTTGTTTAACCGCGTAATTTTCTCAATATATATATCCCTTCGAATTATCGCAACTAATAATGAGATAGTTTATCGTACTTTTTAGAACTTGATGCTCCTAAAAGCTAGAGAGCTATATCTTTTATCCTAAAAGACATTAGTGTTTTAAAAATCACATTCAATATTTTTAACATATTAAATAAAATTTACTTCACAATTCCTAATTTAGTCTTGCAACAGAGTAACACTAATGCATCTTCCAAAAATATATAAAAGACATATGTCTATACCGTTTATTATTTACGATGATTTAAAAACATATCTGTTTTTTCCAAAAAAAAAAAATGATCATCACCTCCTAGTTCTAGTTTTCTATATAGAAAACAGAGAGAATGGCCTTTTGATTTCATGTCTGAACTCGTCAAAATGTTCAATTGGCTATTCTTGTTTCGAATAGTAAAGTAAATCGTATGAGGCCACTTGGTTTACAGAGAAACACTGAAAATCACACACACTTGTTTGCCTGTTTAGTGCAGAGTGAGAGACACTGAGCATGTTTTGAAGAGATACATGTAGCATTTGAAAACATACGTGTAAACTTTCTTGCGTAACATTAACACCACAACTGCTTAGTTTTCTCCTTCAACTATGCCCCCACGTCATCTAGCCTTCTTCCTTCTCATGCTTAATTAAAATTAGTTGGATCTACATATGTTCCACCGACGTTTTTATATTAGAGTCTCGAATAAATTTAGATTGTGTTAAAAAAAAATTTATCAGAGATATAAGGTTTTTTTTTTATAAAGATGGCTTTGTATTTAGGATATTTGAATATGGTGGATGACAAGGTTATTCTGGACGAATAAGATATATGAGGACTGACAGTTGAAGCCGAATAGATGAACGAAGGAATAATTCTTGTTATCCACCACTTTCTAATGCTTTGAATTTATATTTTTGCTGTTATTTTTAATTATTTTAAATCAATCTCAGTGATAATCTACAAACTAGTATTTTTTGTAAATTCTCTACCCCCCCATCTATGTGATAATATTTACTAAAAACTTTAAGATTTATACCAATTTACATTTAATAAAATAATATTTAACATGATAGATATTTAAAACAATTTTTTAAAAATAATTTTAATATTAAAAATTTATTAATCTTGTCTTTTTCATAATTTAACTCGAAAAAAAGTACTTGTTTATATATAAAAAAAAACATCCACACAATATGGTTATCATAGCATTTTTCAAATTAATTAACCAAATATAAATTATTGTTATTTTTAAAGTATTTGTCTAGAAAAGCGATTTTTTTAAGAAAATTCTAAAAAAAAAAAAACATTTTCTAACAATAATATCAGATAGAAAAAAATAATACAATTTATGCTTTTAAATGAAAAATAAGTAGGCTCCATAAAATAATAATAGTATCATTAAATATTTTTTAAATAAAAAGAATTACGTAGCACTTCCTTTTGTCCATGAAAGGTAGAGGTACTATGCCCCATAGCAAAAATATTTAAGAACGAATATTAAAAGTTACTTATTCACTCTTATTATAAATATAACTAAAATAAAACAGAATAAATAAAAACGTTCTAAAAAAATATCTTATAAATAATAATGAACGAGAAATAAAGCTTTTAATGACGCAAATAGGTCTAGGCACTTATTTATTGCGGCAGTCACAAGAAACGCAGGGCAAGGAGGCATATAAGAGCGAAAGGGCTAAAACTACCAATACTCGGATAAGAGACAACCATCCTCCCCCCCCCCCACCCCCCGCCCCCCCCGGCCTCTCTCCCCTCCCACAAACCCCCACGTCGCAACCACCCTCCTAAAGCCCTTGACTCTCCCTACCCCAGCAGCGCCCCCCCGTACATAACCACAACTACCATATAAATGAGAATCATAAACGAGCGGGAGGCTATCACCAATGTCATAAGGGATTCCATACTTCTCTTCAAATTCCTTGCTCACCATTCCTCCCATCACTACCGCCCTCCTCCACCACCCACCCACCCCCCGATAACCCCTCCCCCCCTCCACTCCACCCCCCCCCCCCGCGCACACCCCAATGACATCCACATCCACACGCCTAACTCAAAACACATCATCACCGGTACTCCCCGCCCCCCAACATCCGAAAACTCCCTCCACATACCGGTGCTCACCGTTCATATCTGCCACATTGTGAAAATACACTGCGGAAAATAGCCAAAAATGCTCACTAATCGAACACCCCCGCAGATAGAGCACATTCCCAAGGCCAAAGCCGAAACATAATATAATAAATCGACCACTAACAAGATCTAAAAAAACTTAATTGCACACTGAAACCTCCCCCACCATCCTCTCCTGTTGGTCCCCTCTTTCATATACCTCCCCTCCCTAAGTCCCACACCTCACTCGCTCCCTCCTACATCACCACTTTCCTTTTGCTTCTTTCTGTCCCCTCTCTCTTCTTCCCCTATTTACCACATAGGCTTCCGCCTTTTAATTCCTTTTTCTTATATATTAAGCAGGAGAGTTTATCACGTTTTAATTTTATCGTTACAATAACATTTTGCTAGATATTACAATTTTTGGTAACACTTATTCCAAGATTTTACCTTATTTCAGATGGTTGTCTTCTATGCTCATATTTAGATTTCATTAATACTCATAAAAAAAAATTACATTCCATTTAAATTATGAGAATCAACCCTGAATGACACAAGTCATGAAGTTGATATGTGTACCCCCACTGCATAGAGTTTCCAACTGACACATAACCTTATTTTCGTAATTGTCTTATATATTTTTCATTTCCATTGCATTTAGTGAAATATTTATCTATTTTCATATGTAATAAGATTTAGATTACACTTTTAAACTACCTTACCTTGCGCTAATTACTTCACATATTTATCTTTCAATATCTCAGGAGGACAATTCCTATTCATTCCAAGTGTCTTTGAATTTTACCAAGTTTGTTATATAATATATTAATGAATAATATTTTTTTCAAAAATAAATCATTTTTATCAATCCTAAATAGATACTTTAGATGTATACAGTTTCTTTTTTATTATTTAATGACATAATATTTTTATATCTAAATATTTATCATTTTAGCAATTATCCATCATTCATGTCAATAATTTATGCAATATTAAGTATGCATACTATGTGTATTATCATTAAGTATTTAGTGTGTTTTCGTACGACGAAAATCACTTTTTTAAAATAACTTTTCGAATAACAAATATGTTTCTTCTTTTTTTTCTTGTATTTGATATTGCATAAGTAAAACTCATTATTTTAGACTTTGTTTATAATTTAGATAAATACTAGTTAGAGATTACTTAGATGGATGAGAAGTGTGGTGGTGGGAATAGGGGATGGAAAGTTCAAGGATGAGGTAAAGTTGAGGTTTGTCAACGTTCAATTAGAATGAACAAAAAACTATTGGTTCCTACAGAAACATTTTTCAAAGATTAACACCATAAATATAACAGATTAACCATTCACATATTAGTTCACCCTTAGACATCATTTTTTTTTTCAAATTTCCTTTTTATTTTTTTTATAGAAAAATGTTGAAATATTACATTTGTGTAATTTTATCCCTCTACTTTACTTTGTTTTTCTAATTTATTTAAATATATTTAAAACTTGCGCAAAACATATTACAAATTATGATCTTGACAACTTAATTATTTTTAAAAAATAGATAAAAGCACTTTTTGCTATAGTATCTATTGATTCATAAAACAACCATGTGTATCACATAAAATAGGACAAACAAATAACATGTATTATTTAATTTGAAACTATAAAAAGTAACTATATTAATTTCAAAATTACATAAAATACTATATCTGTATTGGGATAAGCGAGTAACAGTTAGTTCAAATGCCCAAAATATATTAAAATGCAATAATTGATAAGTAAAAATATTTAAAAATCAGGTTAACACAAATCTTAATTCCTTTAATTTGTATTTATAATCCATAATATTGGGCCGTGCTAGCACGATATTTGGTATCTTAGTTTCCACTAATATCCGTCTCGCTGTTTCATATATTAATTGTCCTACTTTAGAAGTGACTCTATTACGACCCGCAATTATTATCATAAATA
Source organism: Solanum habrochaites (assembly GCA_027704765.1). Taxonomy (NCBI): domain Eukaryota; kingdom Viridiplantae; phylum Streptophyta; class Magnoliopsida; order Solanales; family Solanaceae; genus Solanum; species Solanum habrochaites. Next base: position 49,246,659 of record JAKWJA010002494.1, read on the forward strand.
ATTACAATGTACTCTTAAACTAAAAGATTGTAACTCCCAATATATAAATGTTCTTTGAATTTCAAAGTATTATTATAATTTAGTAGTGCTAGAATTTTTTAAAATTAGATAAAAATATATTTAAAAAAATTATTTTTCTTTCTTAATTTATTAAAACGAATAAATAAATATGAATATATATAAAAAAATATGAATAAATAAATAGAGACGCATTATTAATTAAACGTGAAGCAATACTGCTTTGGAGACTGTCTTTGTCCGTCTATCTTCTTTCCAATTGTCATGCCAGGCTGCCAATCCAAATTCCAAATTCCCTCTAAAACAGCGATCCTAACACGTGTCCTTACCTTTAATTAATTCTTTGCATTATGCAAATTCATTTTAGGTGACAAAATCCTAATTATGAGTTGGGTACAAGGCAGTTGAACCAGCAATAAATCACCAAAATTAAGCTTTCTTTATTAGTTAGACTTGTTCTAAAGGGGTAAATATTCTTTAATTAGACGTTTTAGATTCAAATTCATTAAACAAAACTGTCTAAAAATTTCAATTTAAAATATCAAATACCAAGTAGAATTAAAAAAAAAGTATACTAAGCTCTTCTTTTAATTGAGAGGGGTCGTCATAATTACTGGATGTATGAAATTTTATTAATTTTTTTTGTTAATAAAAAAGTTGTTAGTTGGATGTAGTCATTTACTAAACTAAAAATATGTGACAAAAGGAGGGAAGGTAATGAGTGAAAACAATAGACAAGGTGCAATATGTTTAGATGGGTTGTCCGATCAGCACTGTAAGCCATAAAACAAGAAGAAGAATAACGTGAATTTTTTGCATTTTTTCAGCAAACTAAACTCTATATTTATTACATGATTAAATTTAGTTTAAATGTTCAGAATAAATTATACTAACAAATATAAAAAAGCTATCAAATACATTATTTTCAGAAAATATAAAATGTGTGGATATTATTTTACAAAATATAAAATGCGTGATATTATTATAATTTTTTTAAAAAAATTAACTCTTACTAATATTTTAAATTAAAAAAAGGACTATTTATATGATTTGTGTGTGACTCACACAACATAAAACTTTGGGGACAACTCGTTTCACGCAACCTGCTATGCCTACTTCTTTCTATCCCTACTTTAGCCACGTTTCTTATTTTTAGCTCTTATTAAAATAATATTTAAAAATATTTTTTAATATGGTATGATTTTTTTTAATTTTATTTTTAAACTATTAATCGTCTTAAAAAATATTTTTTACTTGACTAATGTAATCTAAATATATTCTATTTGTGATATCGTAAGTGATCTTAAATAAATAAAAACGAATATATATCTCTCAATAAAGAGTTGAGAACAATTCAAAATTTGATGAGAATTTTAGGAATGTATTATACATATGTGGCTTGATCAAGTGTGTATTTAAGATCACTTAGTCAGATAAATGAATATTTTTAAGGTATAGTCAATTGTTCAGAGCTAAAACTAATAATTAATATTAAATTTAAAAATGTTTTTAATAATTTTTTTATAATTTTTTTAAAGTTATCTAATTTTTAATACTTATAAAGAGTCTGACTATTTGAATTTATATAGTACATTTACGTTAGAGAGGTGCTCCCTTTTAGAACTTTCTCACACTCAAATTTCAATTAAAAAAGATTTCGAAGACGTCAAATTAAGAGGAGTAGCCCCACACATTCATTTCGTAGATATTTTTCCCAATTTTATATTTTTAATTTATTTAAACATTAGCATGCTAAAATATAGACCACAAATCGCAGAGAACACATTTTTATATTTTCATTTTATTGAATAAGCAAGCTAAAATTTACACCACAATATACAAAGAATGCATTTATATTTTCTGTTTATTAATTAGTATAATTTAATTTAATTAATGATCAAATTGACATTCGACGAATTGTTAGGTTTGCCAACAACATATTTATTTTGTTTGAAAATTCTTTAACGTGACACGTAGAAAAAAATAATTTTTTCGTACCTTCATGTTCAGTTTTAAAATTTGTTATTAGAGGTATATATGAAAAGACCAATGGTGCAATACGTGTCACCAAATTCTTTGGTTTAGCCGGCAGATCTGCACTTAAACACATGAAACAACTGTTTTAGTTTGTCGTAAATTTATAATGATGTGTTGCATTATTAATCTTCGTTGAGGTATTTTTCTTATATGAATTAATCTGATATAAGATCTTAAATTATGAGATAAAGTTAAAGTGTTATTTGAATATATGATATGAAATATTATTTTCATTAAAGATAAGAATACATAAATTATAAAATTTTTAAAATAATTTTAATTGTTTATTTAATTTTATCAAATAAAAACAAAATTTAAACTGCATAAGAAATTCGTATTACAGAGTTAATTTGTTCTCTATTTAAGTTACTATTTTATCTAACTTTAATTTAAAAAAAATAATTAAACATGAATTGTAGTATATTGATCTTTAAACAATTTTGACACATAGTATGGACAACTTTTTCAAGTTGATCTTACATTTCTCAATCATGTAACCGATAAGATGAACCAATTTTGTTGTTTTGCATTATTTGTTGGTCAATATTATCCGTAATTATATTTTCATATTCATAGATCATATATATTTCATCACTCAAGTTATGACAATTTTCACTTGTATAAATATCATAATGGTTCATACACGCTTTGTTTCACTTGTGTGTCAATATCTTAATGATTCATGCCTCGTTTCACTTGTGTGCGATTATACATTTTCAGCGCATTGATTTCGTGCTAAAAACAAACATATTAAAAGTAGTAATCATCAAACATCATTCAATTTTGTGATCTTTTTAAAAATTTCTTTTTTCTAAACTATGAATAATCGAAAAAGTATTACTCCCTCTGTTCTTATTTATATTCAATAAATTTTTACTTTACCATTTATATTCATCAAATTTAAAGTAATACTAAATTTTATGTTGTTAAGAATAATAAATTTAAAAAAGTAATAATGTGATTACAAATGTGAGGTTATTTCTATAATATAAACTTGTGGGTTAATTTTTATTTAAAAAATCTCAAATCATGATATGAAAATTTCAAATTATGATATAAAATTTTCAAATCATGATTCTTGAAGAATATGAGATTTCATCTCATGATATGAAATCATGAAATGGAAAGAGCATGACATCACATATTTAAACACTAATTTTATTTTACAATTTCATATTGTGATGTAATATTGCATGATCAAACGCTTACTTAGTATTCCGTATCTATATAAAGCCCAAATATTTAAATTTGTTCCAAGTAAAAACTCATCCCGAAGAAATCCCGAAAAAAATACTTCCTATCAAGAATTTTTATATTGAGACTCAAACTCCATTCTTAATACCAACCAACCAGGGTAGGACCCAGTAGCAGACGCGGGTCTCGAGCTCATTGATTCAATTGTTTTGTATATATATATTGAAAAATGATAAATGTTATTATAATTTAAATGAGCACCCATAGAACAAAAAACAGTTGTGGGTCAGTTGGTTTAAACCCCTGCAATAAGAGGCGCGCAAAGTCACTGACAATTCTTTTTTAAATTTTTTTCCAGCGAATTTTACACCTGGAAGTGAGCACCTACAACCTTTAAATCCTGAATCCGCTACTGAACCAATCCAATATATTACATACTTCTGTTGGTGTAAAATTTACCCACATAAAATGTTTCACCATTTCAATATATGCTATGTGTTTAAATTTATAATTATTTTACTTTTTTTCTTTTGCTATCTTAATTTATGTGATTAATCTAATTCTTGATCTTATCGAGCTAAATAAATCGAAAGAGAAGTAATATTTGACATGAAATAATTACACAGAAATATGAGTTTTTATTTTCTAAATATAATAAATTTTCTTCCTATAGGAAAATGACACACAAAATGAATAGCGACAGTGACTTCCTTTATATGGGGGTACTCGGTTGTATCTGACTGATTTCTACGTTTCTCTTTTCTCTTCTCTCTCTGTGTTTACTGCACTTAATTTTTCCGGCAATGGTTCTGTAAACTGCATATTTTTCTGAGCGGGGACTTAAAAATTGAAGGCCTCTTCAGTTTCTGAAGTTGTCTTGCTTGTTATAAAAGTGTGAATGGCAGAAGTCTGTTTTGGAGTTGTGACTGAAACTGATTCGTCATTACCGTGTGAATCAAGTTCACGGGCGGTGAGGAGGAGGAGAATGGAGCTTCGAAAAATAAAGGTCATAGCTGGAGTAACGCAACCCGAATCAGAGAATGGAATTAAACGTCCAAAATTGAAACTTATTTCTGGTTCTGTTTCAAGGATTTGTGATAACGCTGTGGAAAGTTCTAGCACCGACGATGATGAAGAACAACTGAGATTAGTGGAGACGAAAGGGTCACCGCCAACTATTATTTTGACTCCATATGGGGTCTTTGAATTCTACTCTCCTTGTTCAATCGGTGGCTTACCCAAAGTTTGGCTTCGCCTCTGTTTGTGGAAGGAGAAGAGATATGGAAGATGCAGTCGCAATTCATCCTTCATTTTGCCAAATGGAACAAGGAAACAGTGGAGAATTACATTACTTTGCCGTTTACGATGGTCATGGCTGCTCTCATGTATGTCAATATTCTTGAATTTAACTCATGCATGCTGGCAGATTCATGATTTAAACTTGACGAATCAATCTTTATTTTCATCACAATTATGGAATCAAAACTCAATAGTACTAATAATCTCTAAACATATTTCACACAAATTGTTTGGATTGAGTTCAACTCGTTGATTTAATGCTACAACCTCGCCCCTGCCGATAATTTTACGTCTTCAGCTTATTAATTATATAAGTTGTGGGCAGTGTATATATTTGTGTGATTTTGTAGGTGGCGACCAAGTGTAAAGAGAGGTTACACGAGCTGGTGAAGGAGGAGCTGGAGAACACAGAAGGAGATCATGAAGAGTGGGAGCATTTAATGAAAGAAGCTTCAATCGAATGGACAAAGAAGTGATTGAATGGAACAAGAGCGTAACCGGAGCCACATGCCGTTGCGAACTTCATACACCGGAATGTGACGCCGTTGGTTCAACGGCGGTAGTCGCAGTTGTTACGCCGGACAAGATTATTGTCGCGAATTGTGGTGATTCCAGAGCTATTCTTTGCCGGAATGGCAAAGCTATTCCTCTTTCTAACGATCAAAAAGTAAATCCCTCGTCCAATACAAACAAAAAAAGTTGTTATCTATAATTAATTTTTGTGTATATGTTACTTTTCAGCCGGATCGTCCGGATGAACTTAACCGCATCCAGGAAGCTGGTGGCAGAGTAATCTACTGGGACGGCCCTCGTGTTTCAGGCGTTTTGGCTATGTCAAGAGCCATTGGTAAGTAAAATTAACTTGACCCTTCTTCGTAGACAGATTCAGGAATTCGAGAAGAGCAATGCCGAATGTCACATCTAAAACTAAAATTGAGTGTTCGAGTTCTCTTTCCCTTTTAATTTTTCGACAAAGAGGTTCATTGATACAGATCTATGTTTTTGCTTTGATAACTGAATCGGACCCGATGATCCTTACGAATGTGTGTAAAATATATGCAGGTGATAATTATTTGAAGCCGTATGTGATCTGCGAGCCAGAAGTGACGATAACTGATCGAACGTCGGAGGATGACTGTTTGATTTTAGCAAGTGACGGATTATGGGACGTAGTCTCAAACGACACTGCATGTGGCGTTGCCGGGATGTGCCTGAAAGGGAATGCATCGCCGGCGTCAATGCCGGAAATTGGAACCGACGGCGAGGTGAATTCCGACCAGTGTTGCTCTGATGCGTCGGTGCTTTTGACTAAACTAGCCCTTGCTAGGCGGAGCTACGACAACGTCAGCGTTGTCGTGGTTGATTTGAAGAACTACAAGTAGACAGCATTGAAACTTTTTTCTTTTTTGCAGCCTTTTATGTAACATTTTAGTGTGTTTATTTTGGATGGTGTTTGAGGTGGTATTCAGTTTTTTAGATTAGTTCTTTAGACGGTTGAAATTAGAAAAAAATGATTTGGGGAAAAGAGGGGATTTCCTCAAATGAGAGTTTTAGGTTTTGTTAACCTTGTTCTGCACTGCTTTAAATTATCCAAGGGATTTAGTATGTACAGATTAAGACTATAATTTCAATTATCAAGTTTTCAAATGCCCAAAAAAAAAAAAAAAAAATACGCGAAGAGTCAGAGTTTATCATTAGTATCTTTTCAAGTGTGGTTCGTCTATTTCTGTTAATTCTAATGAATTTGATGCTCCCTCCGGTGAGTTAAATGATATGGATGGTAATTTATAATATTTTATATAATTAATTATCAAATAAATATAATTTGATTTAATTTTCGAAAAATGAAATATTGCATTTAAAAAGTGACTTTAGTTGAGAGGGGTATCTACTTCATTGTTCCCTCTAATTTGAATTCCATGCTACCTTGTCATGTCTCAAATTGAGTGATCTAAAAAGTTGAGGATATGTATAGAATGATTAAAATCTTTAAACATTACGGTGGACGATTATAAAATTAATAGTCAATTTTATATGTAGCCTAAAGATAACACCGAAGTAAAGTTCCAAATTAGTTGTCCCAATAGAACAACTTTCCTGTACAAGTCTCTCTCATTAACTTTGGTCTCCACCATTTGGCAACAGCCTACAAGTTCTTTATGATATATGAAGAATGTTAAAAGTTCTCCTTTCTTTAGGGTCCCCAGGATAGTGATGTTGATTTTTTGGCTACACGCCCTCACTTATGCATTACACGTAGCTTGGATTGTTACAAGCCTTATTCACACAACTAATATTTTTTTGGCGGGGTGGGGCTCTTTCTTTTTCAATCTTATGAACAAAACAACATATTTTTGAGTTGGCAAGGTAAAGAAAATTGGATGCGTGTAAAGTCTAATAATGTAACAAAACAATCATTTAGTACACCATGTGATATTTGGTTTTGTAGTAGCCGTGAGAGACCAGTTTCTGAATGTACCCAGTAATTGTTCATGCAAACATGATGATCATATACTCGTGGTCATTTACAAATTGAACAGAAGAAAATAATTCATTCAGATCTATTGAGAGGATACGATATGTGGAATTAATCAAAATCAATAACTAAACCGCACGTGATGAATAACCGGCCAATCACTATATTCTTCATTTGAAACTTCAATAGTTTTATGTTGAAGATAAAGTGCATATTTCAATGAAATAGTTGACGCATTAACATTAAATGATTTCAGCAACTACCCCAGAAGTTCCATTGACCAGTCTAGTCCAAGAGAAACACAAACTACTTCAAAGTAATGTTCAGTAAAATGGTTGCGGTACAAGCAAAACCAAACTATAATGAATGGAAGTTGGAGCTCGAGATATTGCATATTAACTTGGAAAGCAGGAAGTACATAATATTTTTCCTCAGCTTCCTGCCGATTCTGAACTAAGCAAAGAATAAAACTTCAGAGAAGTAAAAACAGGAAAGACATAATAATGACTAGCAACTTTTTTCTCTAGACATGGAAGATTGTTTTCACTACTCCAAGGACCAGTATATTAACCGACAGATTCAGGGCATTGTAGTTGAGATCACAAAATCAGATTAAGTTGATTCTAATATAGGTCCCCCATCAATGAGAAGAAACATGTAAATAATGGAACTTGAATAATGTAAATAGCCGAAACAAAGGCAGGCACATTTGCAAGGAGAAATTTTCCAAGACATGCTTCTAATTTCTAAGATGACACTACAAAGTAGACGATGTTCATGCCATAACTACAATCGAACACAAGCACATAAAACTGAGGTATCAACAACAGAAACCTTCACCTATACGCTCTTGTACATAAGCCCGTCTTGCAATGCCAGACCAGCCAAAACTTACCCTTTTTCACATCTCTACATTTCTTTACCCTCAGCTTCACATGCATCACTCTTCAGCACCTTCAATCTTCTGTAACCCTTGTCAGTACCAAATAACCTAAAAAAGAAAGAGATCCATCAAATTATTCACACACGACATGATACCTCAAACTTTTATTCAATTCGGCAATGAAATAAAAAATGAAAACTTCCAAAAATTATCAGATACATCACTGAGATTGAGATTAGCAGTCATAATGAAAAAACGAGTACAGAGAATGATGTCCTAAACTTCCAATCTGTCTCAAGGCTTCATCAGAATTGTGTTGACATAATCATGCCAACTCCTAAAAGAATTTTGTGGCTCTACGATACTCTTCTGTTAGCCTGGCAAGACACATTTCTGTCAACAGTATGCTCTCTTTTAGTTTCAAGAAACTGAAACTACATAACAACTTCTCATATTTCTGCGAATACACAAGGTAATCAAGTGCTGCTTTACAACTGCCAAGCCTGACTACTACATTTCTAGAGACCCAACTCGGCCATTTTATTCACTATATTTCTACACAATTTACTCAACTGTGTTCAATACTAAATGCAAAGGTTTCTGACTTGTTTTGAGGGTAAACTACCTCGCTGATTTTTTGGTTTTGCATAATTCAAGTTTAAGGGCCCAAAGGTAATATTTTCTTGCTTACCAATTCCAATTTAAATTTTTTGATTTTAGAACTTTAGAAAAAAATATATTGAAGGGCTAATCAAATTTGAGGCATTGCCATGCTCTCAGAAACTTTATGACTGTTCAGAAACAATCATGGGTTATCCTAAAGGGCTTGCTCCATATGGAGAAGCATCAAGTAGAACTTGTAAGAAAGGAGAAACAACCCTTAGAAAATTCAGACCTTCACCATATTTTGCTATTCTTCTATTTTTTATACATTCTTTTCTTATTTATTTCTTTTTCCGGAGGGGTTGTGCGACAACAAAGATCAACTCTAGGGGTGTCAAATGGGCTGGTTGGGTTGAAATTGGAAATATTAAAAGGGATTGAAATAGAAATTGGGTTGGGTCCTGACCCATTCAAATTTAATTTGGGTTCAAACGGGTTGGGCTCAAATGGTCTAAAAAATGGGTTGGGTCTTGACTCGTCCAATTTGACCCGATTAATCTCAATAATTTAACATATTGATATTTAATTTTTACAATCACAATTTGAATTTTTGCTCAAGTTTTTTATTAAAAAAGTAACAAATGGATAGATAAATCCTATAAGATGTTAAATAGTTAATAATTCATACATTTAATATATGAACATATCTTAACAAAAAGTCTTAAAATGGGTTGTAATTGGAGATTGAATTGGGCTCAACTGAGAATTCTTTTCAAATGGGTTAGACTTGAATGGGTTGATATTGAACCCTATTCAAATTATCTTGAGCCCAACCCTTGAAATTTTATGGGCGGGTTGGGCGGGCTACCCATGTTCGGGTTCATTTTTGACACCCCTAATCAACTCCCAAGGTGAGGTAAATGTTCTTGATTCTGGTAAAACACGGGAGTTGAATTTTGGCTATATAATCAACACTACCACACAAAATGATCTTCAGCATTTAGTAGCATTTTAAACACGAAATTAACTTTCTCATTGTTAGTTTATAGTAGAAAATTACCAGTCCATGTAAACAAATGTTGAAGAATAATTTCCAGACTTAGTGTAGAGCAGTCGGTGATGATAATCATGAAAATCAGCCCTGGGAAACAAAAGTAGCAGTTTCAGACATATAGTTGATGTAGACAAATGAACTAACAGTTCTCTAAGAGTAAATTTGTGTACAGACCCCCCATATAATGGCAAGAAGTTTGATAAGCTCCATGGGAAATGGTAACCACAATGTGCTTCAACTGTCTCAAGGACTCTAACTATCATCCACAACCATAATGTTATCAAATGGGGCCCAGTAATGATTGGACCCACTATTGTAGCAAATCCAAGAAAAAGAATTTCAGCAGGGTGAGCATATTCAGAGGTCAATCCAAATGGTGTTGCATACCTGTGGATATAACAAACATCAGATGTGAAGGAATGGGCCCAAAAAACAGAAATGAAATATTGATTTGAAAACAAAATGCTCTTCACTGACTCGTGATGGACACTGTGGACATGCTTGTAGAGCCATTTAGTATGTAAAATCCTGTGTCCCCAATAGAATACAAAATCCTCCAGGATAAAGTAGAATAATACTTGCGTAGAGATCACTTTCCTACAGAAGCAAAATATTCGCAATTCACTCCCAAGACATCAATAAACAAACATAAAACACCTTCGATACGTCATGACAACCCCAACAAAAACAAATAGAATAAGTCAAAAGACTAGAAGACAAAAGAAACATTTTGGCCCTGACAAATTTTGCGGATCGTTCCCCACCCCAAAATTAAGACTAATCATATACAGAGTCGACTCTACTTTAGTATATAAGAACCTGAAGGACCTAGGACGGCACGGAAGAGTATCGCATCCCATAATTTGAGACACTGTTTTACCACCCCTATTTCACACTTCTCTCCTGACCTGTCTAGGCCGTTCCTTACGCTAATTCTCCTCCGGTTCTTCCTCTCTGCTTATACTCTCGCTTTTTCGCCATAGATGCCATTCATAAAGAGGGAGATTAACACAAAAATGATACAGCAACAGGCGAGTGATACATTTCTCCTGAGCTGCAGGAGTATTATTTTTTGTCTGCAACAAATGAGAGGTCAGGAATTCTACTATTGAGATTCAGTAAGACAAGGTCAAAAATACTTCATCAGAAGACATATTAACTATCATCTTTGGGGAAAAAAACAGGTTATAATGTGAGAGAGTTAGAAAAGATAAAAGAAAGTCAAATGGTAAAAAAATCAGCTTCCGGAAGAATTTGAATGTTTGTCAGAACTATTTGCTTTCAATATGAAATTATACTTTTAAGAAATTCATCGAATACTCTAAATTTAATTGTTGACACAAAATATGAAGTCCTAGATAACTTTTTATGCAGGAAGAAGAGCAAAAAATGGATGAAAAAAGTGCTTTTTTCATACAACATATAGACAGTGGCAAATTTCTAGGTTAAATAAATAATCTCCTTTCTTAAGTGCTATGCTGCAATACACTTGGCCGTTGGCGAGAAAAAGGACAGACTCTTAATGTTAGACACGATAGATGCGTGAAGATGCAAAATATGTTTCACTTAAATATGAACATTTTAAGAGAAATTTCCTTCTTATTTAAGATCTGTCCCGCTCTAAGAATTTCAATAGAAGAAAAACAAAAATGCTTTTTGAGCCGACAGCACATATTTGACACCGAGACAAATTGAGAATTTAATGAAGAAAAATGATAAATCCTTGTAATTCACTTAATAAAGTAAAAAAGTGATACCTGAATTTTGTATTTGCTCAACCATCCTGCCCTTTCTAGAAGAATGAAAGGAAGTCCAGACAAGAAGAAGACACTTTCATGAAGAAAGAAACTTCCAAGACAAGCCAATTGGAAGTCATTGAAATTTGTAATCAGATACTGAAACATCACGAATAAAAAAAAAGAGGCTCAGGTATTTATCACTTCGTAACTACTCATAATGATGCAATACAGACACATGAATTTCATTTAATTGGAAAAGAACATCAAACTGCAAAGTTGACTATGGCAACATTATATAACAAGCAAATATGGAAGCAGACAGCTGTAAGTAAAATTAATAGTGATTTGATAACCGAGGAAAAAAATAACCTCTAAGATGTGCTTTTATGTTAGGATGTCTTGCAATCAAACTCTACTGGGAGAAGTGGTCTTTGAAATGGAAAAGAGAAAAGAAAAACACTTAACAAGGCTTAGGAGTTCATTGCTTCACCCTGTTTTTTTCTTTTGTCTGAAATTGCAATCCCATGGGACGTGACGTTAGTGCATGTCACTGAATTTTGACACTGACTAGAGCCTGGTATATAAGGGGAAGCAGGGTCGATGGGTGGACCCACACTACCCCTAGTTTTGAACGTGGCCAAATAACCATCAAATTCTCAGCTCCCCCCCCCCCCAACACACACACACACAAAAAAAAAAAAAAGTTGATGAGGAAACTAAACAGACCATAACAGAGCAGCTCCCTGGAAATTTCGAGCAGACTTCCAGACCATGGGACCTATTTAAGAAGCTGAGCACTAAACCAGTATGCACTATAAATCCAAATTGTTCCAGATAAAACCTGGAGAATGGTCCATTTTCATTTGTTTCAGTGAATGCATCAGCAGGTGGGAAACTGAATCTTCATGACTTTCCAAGAATGAAACATTTGTTAACCAAGGTCTTCCTCTAATGTTCTATTGATCATAATTGCTTCAGATAGTGCTCCGTCTGTCCATTATAAGAGACCTTCACAGGACTATAGTTCTATCCATGGCCTTGATCTTCTCTTCAATTCTTTATTGGTTGCAAGAATTTGATAGTAAGACATGGGTGCCATGCTCCATACTTCGTACATTTTTAAGTTAGAGAATCCACTTTCGGACATCAGAATTGGAAGCCATTTAACCCTCTAGAATTCAATTTACGTTGTCAATCTCGCAATCTATACACAGCCTCCTAAGTTGCAATTGATAAACAGCCTCCTAAGTTCTAGAAAAAAAGCTGTAGCCTTAGTTTGAGTCTTGTCAAGCTCCCATCATTTCACAGCTTCCTCAATGCAAACCAGAAGAAGTTCGAGAATTCTTCATAAGTGAGATATGTCTTGGACATTGGTCAGACAAAAATTTGATTATCCGTCACAAACCTTCAAAACTGCCATGCTTAGTTAATTCCCCCCAAAACCTTCTTGGTAAACTACTAAATTCCATAAACGTTAACCGCATGAGATAGCTCATCATTAACTTTCTACGTATGTTTCAATAGCTATATTCAAACTAACCCAACACTTATGCAGGATGATCAACCATACTTCATGCTGTTACCCCTGATCTAGCTGTGATTCCCACAATTTCTAAACAAACAGAATGGAACACTCCAGCTATGTTTGATCTAACTTCAGCTCGTTCACAAACCTATTACAACAATAAAACAACAACTGGTCACAGTTTGAGCTCCAAATGCTCCAAGTTCACTAGGCACTCGCTTTCTGATGGTGCTTCACGCTGTTCATTTATTTGTTATGCCTGTTACTAATCCAGCATGTTTCCTTTTGGCTCACTAATCTAAATCAATCTTTCCTAACTCTCTCCCCTAAAGTTTTACCGCCTACTTTTTTTTATTAATACTTGTAGGGGAAGAACACATAGCTATCTGACAGGGAGAGAAGGGATATGAAAAAAATGAATGACTACTACCCAACAAAATATCAGTAAGCGACAGAAATGCCTAAAGTGACTAAATCTTAACCACCTTCTCATATTATACCTTCAACAATCAACTTCAGTAGAATCCAAAACCTTGATTAAAAATTAAAAAAAAGGAAAAATACAGAGGAGATTCTGTCAACAATCAAATCATATGCGCGGAGAGATGAACTTATAAATCATAGTCAAAACTATTTATTGATTATATATGCAAAGCACCCAAGGATTTGGCCTAGTAATCATAAAGTTACTTGAAAACCATCAAGTCTCAAGTCTAAATCCCCATAGAGACAATTTAAACTAAATGATTATTTTCTCATTTGTTCTAGACTTGCCGGACAGAATTACAGTTGCTATCACGTGAAATTGGTTGACTACACCTAAACTTACTCAGACACCAAAATTATATAAGAAAAAAAAGGTTAACGGTCGAATTAAACAATGATGTGCCAATCCGCCTCATCAATGTACTGACGCTCATACTCATGCAGCAAACAGCATGCACAAACATACAGATTCTCAACATCGGCTAATCAGGTAGATCCACAAAATTAAAGCGTCAATCTCAAAATGCAGTTAAACTAAAAGCAGATTCAGTCCAATTTAGGGCTTATAAACATCGAATGAAGTAGAGAAGTCTTACCGTCCAAGCAGATTCAATCATGGATGCCATGGTCAAACAATGAGGTTTGACCCGATCGCCGGCCTGCCGGAGAGAGAGAGAGGAGTTCTGGAAGTAGAAACTACGAGAGAGAGTATATAGGGCAGATTTTTATAGAGGCGCACTAGAGAGAGTAAAGTGGGTTCCACGTAGATGAAGACAGACTGTCAGCGAATATTTGCTCACGGCCAACTACTTGATCCAGAGACAAACACATGTGCCTGTCAACTTTTCATACACACGATGCTACCAATTCAGCCACTCATCTAATTCTCTTTTAATTATTTTAATTGTTATTTGTATCTCGTAAAATTCATTTAATCAGAAAACGTCTTTTTATAGAAAAAAATTTATCTTCAAAATATCTGATTATGATAAAATTTTGTTCATTTAAAAATATGTCTATAATTAAAAGAGAACAAATGTTATTTAAATTAATACAGTTTAATGCAAATACCAATTCTAGAACTTTTATTTCTCAAATAAATGTAAACCCACATGAACTGTCACCATACAGTGGAACATTTTATTTATAGCATTATGTTATTTTTAGTAATAATTCTGCTAAATAAATTAAACAAATATGATTCTCAATAATGAACTTTCTTTTAATATTGATGTTAGGCATGTTAAAGAACGACAAAGGTTCCACAACGGTGTTTAATAAGATGGGTGGACTCCTTATAAAGTTTGGACAATCCTCCTCCTTTGAGCTAGCTTTTGTGGTGTGAGCTAGGCCTAAGACCTAATTTCACATGGTATCAGAGTAGTGTCAATCTCACCTAATGTTGGGTGACAAAAGTCCTACATCGGTGATTAATGAGACTCCTTATAAGGCTTCGACAATCATTCTCCCTTTGAGCTCCCCTTCCTCCTTCCTTTGAGTTATAGAATTTTTTACCAAACTAAGTAATTATATAAAACAATTTACCAAAATAATACATTTTTTCAAAAATTTACAAAACTAGTATAAACGTATTTCACAGTAACGTTTTAGGGTATATTTCAATTTTAAAAAACTAACCGCGTTAGGTTGATATAAGTTACTTGAGTAACGTTTTTACTCCTAAAATGTTTGTTTGAGTAAACGTGATACTAAACCTTACTTGTGAGGAACAGAATCATTGACACCGTCAGTTTTTAAAAAATAAAATATACCCTACAACATTACTATGAAATACGTTTATGCTAGTTTTGTAAAAATTTTAAAAAACATATTATTTTGGTGAATTACTTTATATAATGTCTTAATTTGATAAATACTTTGTGAGTTAGACCTTAGACCTAATTTTACACATACGTTCGCTTTACGCAGGAGCATTGATTATTTAGAAAAAGTCCTCAAAACATTTCATTTAGTTTTGTATGCTAAATAAGTAGTGATGATACAAATTAATATGCGCCCCCCCCCCCCAACCCCATTTACTGAGTCCTATCTTTAATAATCGATAGAAAGTTTTCAGTAGGTTTTCTTATTAATTCAAATTAAATCGAACACATATACTTTTTATTGATAGTTTCAAGAAAACATAATACTGTATTTTTCTTTAAAAGAAATATCCTCTATCTATTTAGTGGTTATATGATTTATTCCTCCATGACCAACGCATTGGACAATATATAATCCAATGATTAAACAAAACTTGAAATATATTGATATCCAAAGTTGTTCTCTTACAATAAGAAAAAAGACTACGATTAAACACTATATAACTGCTTTAGTGAGACAACATGAGAAACAAAGCATACCATTTTTATTAATCTAAACAGCAACTAGTAACCTAATGCAACTCTTTGGTGTATTTGAGATACGTGGTGGCGATAGGCCATGGTGCGTAAAAAGTGGCTGACTTGCTGGTCAAGTGAACAGTGCTATGGAGTTCTTAGTGAAAGACCATATGGAGGAGAAGGGGGGGAATATGTAGTCGGTGGTGGTGGTGGAGAGTAAGCAGGGGGAGGAGGCGAATGTGTTGGCGGTGGAGGATGAGAAGTCAGTGGTGGTGGTGAATATGTAGATGGAGGAGGGGATGATGGTGGTGGAGGCGAGTAAACTGGTGGTGGCGGTTGTGAGTATGTTGGTGGAGGTGGTGGTGATTGTGAAGGTGGAGGAGGGGAATATATTGGTGGAGGTGGTGGTGATTGTGAAGGTGGAGGAGGAGAATATATTGGTGGAGGTGGTGGTGATTGTGAAGGTGGAGGAGGGGAATATATGGGTGGAGGTGGTGGTGATTGTGCGGGTGGAGGAGGGGAGTATGATGGTGGAGGTGATGGTGATTGTACAGGTGGAAGAGGGGAATATATTGGTGGAGGTGGTGGTGATTGTGAAGGTGGAGGAGGGGAATATGTGGCTGGAAGGTGGCCGGGGTGACTTGTCGAGGGTGGACTGGTGGTGGGGGAAGTATGATGGGGGGATGGTGGTGGGGATTGTGCAGGGAGGTTGTTTGTTGTGATTGTACAGGTGGAGGAGGGGAATATGTTGGTGGAGGTGGTGGTGATTGTACAGGTGGAGGAGGGGAATATGTTGGTGGAGGTGGTGATGGATAATGTGTAGGTGGAGGAGGAGAGTACGTTGGCGGAGGTGGTGATGGATAATGTGTAGGTGGAGGATTGGAGTACGTTGGTAGAGGAGGCGAGTACGTTGGTGGAGGATGTCCATGATAGCTCGGAGGTGAAGGCGGATGATGTACTCCAGGTGGCTTATGCCCTTTAGGAGGTGGTGCATGTCCATGTGAAGGTGGCGAGCGTGATGGCGGTGAGTATGTAGGTGGAGGTTGCACTTGAGGAGGAGGCGAGTAAATTGGAGTTGGTGGGGGTTGTAAATGTTTAGGGGGAGGATGTCCATGATGACTGGGAGGTGAAGGTTGATGATGGCTTGGTGGATTATGTCTTCCAGGTGGTGTGTGCCTTTTAGGAGGTGGTGGAGGTTGCATTTGAGGAGGAGGGGAGTAAATTGGTGTTGGTGGTGGATAATGTCCATGATGACTTGGGGGTGAAGGTTGATGATGTCCTCTAGGGGGTGTGTGCCTTTTAGGAGGTGGAGTATATCCATGTGAGGGCGATGGTTGTGAATATGGAGGTTGCACTTGAGGAGGAGGAGAGTAAGTTGGTGTTGGTGTTGATGGTGGAGGATGACTTGGGGGTGAAGGTTGATGATGGCTAGGTGGATGATATCCTCCAGGTGGTCCATGTCCATGAGATGGTGGGGGAGAACCATACAATGGTGGGGGATTAGGTGAAGAAATCATTGGAGACCCCGGAGGTGGTGTACTTGGAGCACTAGGCGGTTGATAGCCATGAGAAGGTGGTGGTTGACTAGTAACAGGTGGAGGAGTGTTACCACCATATTGTGATGTTGCTATAGAATAATCTGCAACAACAAAAGAAAAAATACTAGTGCTTTGCAGCAGGAAAAACAAGGCGAAAAAAGTGATTAGCTTCATTGATAACAACTTGCCTATTGTAAATACTCAGTACGATCTTCATGGCTATATATAGTACTAGTTTGAAGAGAGAAGACACTCGCCAGATTCACCAATAATCAGCAAAATTCTCGCCAAGTTCCTAATCAAGACAATCACAAAGGCTGGAAGAAAAAGTGGAAGAGGTTTGTTTTAGTTGACTATTACTATACTATTTCTGCATTTAATGACAGAATGTTTCTGATAACTAGAGTGAGATCATCTTTTTACATTCCCGATATTTGTTTGTTTGTTCTCAAATTCAATGGACAATTAAGGAAATGTAAAAATGATGAACATGTCTATTTGTCTAGTTTTAAAATAAAAAGGGAAAAGTAATGCTAAAAATGAACTGAAAAATTTGGCCAAAAATATAAGATGACTATAATATCCTTCTTTCAATTTCTACATTGATTCCTCAAGAATTTGCCCTCCAAAAAAAAAACTAAAACATGTGCGATGTCTCAAACGCCTTGAACTATCTAAAACACCCAAACTAGTTGGTTGCCAGAAAAGAAAAAACTTGTTTGTATAAATTGGTTTGTTGTATGTGTGTATAGTTCATGCAGTTTATTTTTAAAAATAAATATCATTTCAGTTAATAAAAAAAAATGTAATTAATTTAATTTTTTTTTTGTTAATCGGCCCTCTATCCCCTCCATGTGTCAAGATGTTCCACCAAGGTACGAATGAATACCATTGAAATTTTTGCTTAAATAAATTTATTTATTGAGAAACACAATTAAATTTTTCAGCAATACTAATTAAGAATGTCTATCTTATCTACTTAAGATTATACTTAATTATTTTGTAATACAAATTTAATAAAATATAGAAATTAAGCATAGATTCAAAAAATAATTTATTCTTTATATATAATCAACTAAATAAATTAATTTATATAATGGATGTATATCAAGAGAAAAAATAATGCTATTTTGAAAATTAGATATTTCTAAAAAATATTGATGATGAAACATTTATAACAATGTCATAAATAACACATGAATTTTTTATATTATAATCATTCCAATCATGATTTAACATACATATAAAGTGGTGAAATTATTTCAATAATTTTAATGAATAAAAAATTCAGTTACTCTAATAATATTAATTAAGAGGATGTTTCAAAACAAATAAATAAAGGATCACTCAATGCCTATTTATCAATTATAATATTTTATAATAGATGTATTTTATGCCGGGTACTATATTAAATTACAAATTGATTTAATATATGTAAATGACTTATAACATAATTATGATATACATTTCTAAAAAAAATTATCATTTAATATAGAATTTTCTACTAGAAGAGACAACTAAAATTCATGTTTGTAATATATATAAAAATATTTTTTTAATATAATTTAAAAAATATTTCAATAACAACAATCAAAAAATTAAAAATATGTTAGAATTGATAGATACATATAAAAATATGTAGTTTAATTTTTTAAACATAATAATTATATTATAGTTTAATCTTTTAATTATGTAGTTTAATTTTTAAAGCATAACAATTAAACATGATACTTAAATATGTACTTTAATATTTTAACTATCTTGAGTTGTTATTAAATAGGATTGCCTTTTTTGAATCATATGATTTTTGTTATTTCTATCACGTGTTAATGTCTATCAATTCTAAAATATTTTGAGTTTTATTATTGAAATATTTTATATTATATTTTTTAAAAATTTATGTAAAATGTAATTTAAATTTATTTATATAATAAATACAATAAAATTACTTAATTTTAAAAATTCCTAATTAGTTTCAAAAAATGCTAATTTGTGAGCTAAAAAATAATAATATTGTGACTACATTTATGTCTACTTGATATTTTAACAACAAATAATGCTAATAACGAACAATATACATACATGATGAAACTTTGATCAACTTCATGCTTAACAAATTTGTGTTATCATTATAATCAGAAAACTATGAATGTTTTTCATTCAATTTTTTTATAAAAATTTATTCTGCAATCATAAAGAACTTTCTATATTATTTATATGTTGTTATGATTTTTCAATGAAGAACCATCAACATTTTTTCCCACAATTTTTTTTATACGTCTCTAATATTAAAATAAAAGAAAAATATTAACTTTAATGAGTCTTCCTTTGTGTATGATGTGATTCATATACGGTCGAGGATGCGAAGACAATCACATAATAGAGGAAACATGATGGTAAATTCAGTTTTCATCATATTTTACTCAAATACATTCTAAGTATAATCAGATAAAATATATTTTAATTATTTAACTTTTTTCTAGAAAATCAATGTGTAAAATCTCCTTTAAATAAATAAGAGTAATTGTTTTCTCAACTCGGTCAATCTCAGTTTTTTTAATTTGAGAATTATAGTTATAATTTTTTTATATTTAAATTTAGATATAGTTTATCTTTTCACGAATGTTAATGATAAGCTAAAATAGATAATCTACATTTTAGTCCTCATTTCTACTTTTTAATTTTATTTTTTTTGTCATTAAGAAATAAGAAATGAAAAATAAATTAACAAAAAAGAACAAGGAGGAAATTCTGAAATCGAAAAAGAGATATTATTTTTAATTTTTTTTACTACTGCTGAGTGCTTGTCACAGTTTTAATTTTTTAGATCTAATTGTTGAAGGACGTTGTAAGGACTTGTGTTTCTTCTTTTCATGTTTAACTATGAAATTATCAATAATTAATCTCATTAATCATTTCTAACGTATGAAAAACTTAACTGAAAAAATATATTCAATATTTAAGTCAAAACGTAAAAATATCCAAAAACAAACTATTTATAGTATGAACATGACTTTTTACACAAATTATAGCCAAAAGAATTTTCCCAAAAGGAAATAGGCTACATGAATACACAACACCCCCCCCCACCCCCAAGGTAACCAGACAACTCATACAGCTAGAAGTCACTGACACTTACTTTTGATTCATATCATAATATTTTTCTGGTTCACAATATTTTTCAGAAAGTTACTAATTGCTTCTATCATAGTAAAATATAACAAGATCACGCTTATTCTGAATAACAAACTCTAAATCTTGAATCGGCGATAGGCCGGGCACAGAACCACAGACAAATCATAATGTCAAATCATATTTCCTTTTTTGTTGGCTGTATAATTAGAAGTAATCAGTAAAACAATTTTTTCTCAAAAACCCATCATTTCATGAAGACAGTGAAAGTAGAAACTAGCAAACCATTCAGCTTACGATATAGTAATTAGGAGTAAACTAGAAAGATTGAAACTGAGATTACAAACAGAATGTATTTACACGTCAAATCATAGATTGCACGAGCAAATATAAAAAAGGGATAAACGACCCACCAAGAAAAACAGAGGAAAAGTATTCAAACTACAGTTAATGTCAAGCTTCATGGTCCTTGAACTGAACCACCACCCATTGGAAAGCATGCTTGTATGACAAACATTACAGAAGCCAGCATCTTCAACTGCTCTTTCCCAGCACATACGGAATTTCTGCGAAAAATAACCAAATTACAGAAATAGTCATGCTCAAGGATGAAGTGATCAACAATACAAAGTACACCTCAATATAGACCTAACGAAATAAACCATCGATTTAAATTTTAATCCATGATTTCACTGGCATGGTAAAGTATCATTTCTAGAGAGATTAAGTAAAATGAAGAGGAATTTGAATTAGAAACTTCTCTTGCTGTAATAATATAGTTACGTGAAATTGACTTCACAAAGAATTAAGTATTTTAAAAAGGTAGTGTTGATAAAGGACGGTATCTAAAGAATTAGTATTTCAAGAAGGTAGTGTTGATATAGGACGGTCGAGACACGCCCTGAAACTTGGAGTAG
The DNA here is from genome assembly GCA_027704765.1 of Solanum habrochaites. NCBI lineage: Eukaryota > Viridiplantae > Streptophyta > Magnoliopsida > Solanales > Solanaceae > Solanum > Solanum habrochaites. The sequence goes on from JAKWJA010002494.1 coordinate 49,267,902, forward strand.
CACAGGCAGGACAAACACTTGAGTGAAGTCACTGGGCACTATGGAGTGAGCCTGCCCACGGATGCTATCTAGAAGAGAACAGAACTACTACATAAATATAGCTAACAAAGTAATGCATTAAGTTAAATTGAAGAAAAATTAAGACTCACTATGTAAACTAAGCCTGGAATTTATGTTGAGAAAGGAGGTGGTCCATAGGTTTTGCTTATAAACAAAATCAACAAATCAACTGCAATTTTAGGAAAAGGACATGAAAGTTCTCATCCACGGAGAAGCTTGACAACTCGCCGACAATCTTTGACATATTATGTGTCATTTTACATAATCATATAAGTTCTACAAATAGATGGTTGGTAACTTAAAATTCAGTTTAATCAAGGAAGTAATAGAGAAGTATAAAGTATGATTATGCGAGACAACATAGTGCACTCCAAAATATTATAGGGAGATAACGAAATGAGAGAGGGAAGAGATCACTTTGAAGCATAACTTTTAAATTTCCCAACGCTCAACACAATTTTTATTTTTAGTATTTTGAAGTGTTTTTAACAATTATCTGGTTTTTAGAGTGTTTGTCTGCTTTTTGTTAAAAGAGCATTCTGAAAGGAAAGGGAAAAGATAAAATTTTCATCACAAAATTCTCCTCGGATAAATAAGACCCTAGAAAAGATATAGGGGAGTTAAAGCACATAATCGGTCACATGTTCAACCAATGAAGGTCGGATATGAAATTAGGAAAAAGAAATATGAGCACTCTATCATTAAAAAATGTGGTTATTACACACGGTTAAGATTTAGGTCTTAAAACAGATAGACTTCGCCAGCTAAAGAATAGTCAATATGAATGAACTACAAAGCAAATTATATCAACAACTAACATACAATCTGTTTGGAAGGGTTTGGGAAATGACCACCGCAACCCATAAACATATTTTTTAGAAAAAAGGGGAAATGCATGGCAAACCTCTATGCAACCCTCATATGTATGAATACCACGATATCAGCATAGGCATTTAGTTTTATGGCACATAAAAAAGATCAATCCAAAACAGAGGCTGATTCACAATATCATTGCAGAGAATCAAGTTGGATTTGTCATGGAATAAATGACAATGCGGCAAGTACACAAACCTTAGGTTCCACCGGGAGAGCGCATACATAAGCTATGACCTTTTGCTTCACAAAAATCGAGGTTTCCTATCTGCTGGCTTCAAAATCTGGAAAGAGCACATCAGATTTTCATCCACACTCATCATTGCACCAGCATTATCAAATTCCCCACAGTAGTTTGGTGCAGAAAATACTGTAACTAGCTGCCTTTCAGCAAAAAATTCATAGCCGTCCTCCACAACCTAGGTAAGAAATATCCTAGTAAATAACTCAATACTAGAAAAAGAGAAAACCACAAATCAAACAGAAGTACCTGATGGGCACGACAAACAAGGTCCATATCATGTTGCATCAAGAATTCTGCCACTTTATCAGGACCAAAGGTATAGGAGACGCCCCTGTCATTCATTCCCCAACCTTTAACTTCCCTACTAGGATCTGACCAAAGTAAATCACAAAGCAAACCGGAATCTGGAACATCTGTAGGACGAGGTAAATTTCGTATCAGATCCATGTCTGTTAGATCAGGAGAAAGGCCACCATGCATGCAAAGTATTTTATCATCTATAAGAGCTGCCACGGGAAGACAGTTGAAACAATCAGTGAAGACTTTCCACAGCCTCACATTGAATCGGCGCTTACATTCATCATAAAATCCATATATCCGGTTAATAGAAGCACACTCATGATTCCCTCGTAACAGAAAGAAGTTCTCTGGGTACTTAATTTTGTAAGAAAGTAGAAGGCATATAGTCTCCAAACTCTGTTTGCCACGATCCACATAGTCCCCTAAAAACAAATAATTGGACTGGGGTGGGAATCCACCATATTCAAAAAGCCTCAGAAGATCACCATACTGTCCATGAATATCACCTAGAATCCAGAAAAAAAGGAAGAGATAGGCTAATTAGTTTGACCAAATACAAAGATTGATTATGACAGATTGCCCCAACTAACCATCCCCTAACAAAGAAACAGAAAAGTGTTTCTGTGAAATGGATCTACTGAAGAGGTGAACAGGTAAGGAAAAGAATCTTGTTATGAAATAAACAAACTTCCTGATAATAGATATGAAAGATAGAAACAATATAAGAAAATATTATAATAATGACAACATAATCTCAAGGGAAGTCTAAATAACGAAGCAATTCAACAAGCACAACAAGAAAAGATATTGAGAGACTAAATTCTCACTCTTTCAAGAAAAGAAGAACAATCTCCAGGAAACGCAAGGACTCTACTCTATCTTTTCTAACACGTCCTATTGAACTACAGCCTAACAGATTAATCGAGAGCCTTGTAATCTTATCAAATTATAGCTAAACAAACAAAGAGCCATGCTACCTTTTTTTTTTGGTAAACCGTGAAGAATTTACCATGAACAACCAAAAATTTACACTTAGAGATCACTTTAGGATGATGAGCCACCTTCTAGGAAGGGTACTCTCTATCCCAAAGCCTCAAGCAAAGAAAGCCTAATTGCAAATTTTCTGAACCATGTTTCTACATCTGTTCACTTTCCTACTGTCTTTCAAGTAAATCGCTCTTTCAGCAATCTCTTTCTTTAGCCGTGCTACATACTAAAGGCAAAAAGACAAGCATTAGGAGCAGGGCTCTGTCATGTGACATATCATAGCAATGATATCCAACAGCAGATACACTATTCAACTGTATCCCACGAGTATATCATATTACAAATACATCCCGTATTTATATTAAAATGACAAGCTACATAGTGGGCGACTGTGCAATCAACCTTTAAAACTTTTTTTATTACCGAGAAATCTGCCAGTGATAGGCGGCCCGGTGGGGGGGCTGCCTTTGGACTAAGTCACAGCCTGTGCTGGTTGAAATCGGGGGGAGTGGGATCAAGGGAAAAAGCTCGGCCCTTCTACGCTTCTCCACATAAATACTGGGTTTCGCTTCCTCCACCTTATGCCACTCGAGCTATGCCTTGGGGGGCAAACTTCAAAACTTTTTGGAAAAAAAAACTATTCAAAATGAACAAACAGCTTTTCATCTTCTCCTGCTATCACACATGCTGTAAGAACTGAGAAGACCCTCGCCAATACCCCACAAGTTTCATTCAGGTCAAAGAAACTAATTTTCAAATTCATCAACATTTTTTCACATTTAACCGCGCGGAATAACAGTCACTAGACAATTTTAAGGTCTTCAACCTTTACAACTAGCAGAGGTTTCACAAACTCAAATGCAAATATGAACATGCATGTAATAATGATTCATCTGTTCCAACAAAGTAAAACAAGAATGTTAAGAAAAAAAAATTTACCACAGATCTTGATAGGGGCTTCAAGCTCCAAAAGATTGGGCTGCTGAAGAAAGATTGCTCTTGCAGCAGTACAGAGAGAACGAATCTCAGCCTCTGAAAGCTGAACCTGTCTAACAGTTCTTGCATTCCTAAACTCCAATAGCCTGTTAATTATGTCATCAAGAACCGCAGGTTCAATCCCCTGCCCATTTTGAGCCATCTCCCTTTCTCCTTCTCCTTTTTTCCTACTTGGGGGTCTCAATAGTACCCTATATAAAACCTAAAAAGCCAAGAAAATACAGAAATGGAAAAATAAAAAAAAATGGGGTCACAGTTTTTCCCAAGAATCCATAAAGGTTTGATTTTTATGGTAATCTGGGGGTGGAGGTTAGATGATGATGTGAAATAATTGGTGGGATAAAGAAGAGTGAGATATTTTTGGAGGCGGAGAGGGCTGCAAACTCCGATGTCGGAGTCGATGTAACTTGTGCAGCCCTTGACCCTCCCTCGTGTGGCTCTTTGTCAATTTTGCTACTATAAATCAAAATCTAGGGTTTCCTTTTCACTTGAATTGGCGTTTGGGTAATATTTTTATCGAAAAATTGAGACTTTGCGGGTCGAACTATCTATATATATAATATAATATATCTATATATATATATATAATATAATAAAAAGCTTGGTTCTGACATCAAATGTTACTTTCCATTTTTTCAATTTTAACAAATATAGCATCTTTAAAGTATTCATTAAAAACTTTAATAGAGATTTACTTATTCTTGATTGAAATACAGTTTCATATTAACATTTTAATACTCTAAATATTTGAGATTAGAAAAGTTAAATGTAATTGTGTGAGTCATTGAATTTTAGAATTTATAAACTTTTGTATTGCTGTTAATGGCGTTATAGCTTAACTATTTGTACTTTTAAATGAATTTATACTTGTTTTAGAGCGTCATATTACGCGCTGATAGTTGAGATTGACGCTCAAGATATATATTGTTACTCTTTTGCACATACTGACGTTACTTTTTCTCACATTTTACATGATTGCAAGTGGCTCCTCCACTAGCTAATTAGTGTTGTTGTGGAGCACTCTTATAGGGAAATTAATGGTGTAATGGATCTGCTGGTGAAACATGTTTTGAAAAGAGACGTTTTGAATTCAATCACTTTTTTTTTAGGAATCACCGACATCAAGCAATAACTTGCATTGATGCCAAATGTAGCTACTGATAGTTTCATTAATATCTTTTTTGTGTAATATTATTGGGTCAGAAATGATCACGAGTCGAACATTTTTATATTAATATTTGCTTATAATTAATAGTATGACAAAAGAAAAGATTAGAGAAGTATTGGAATAGTTTTGATATAATTCTTGATTGAGCTCGTTGTGATTACGAATTGGTGTCTAATTGTCCAGGTGGTAATGATAGTATATTGTTCCTGAATCGGTGACTCACTTTTTCTAAGTTACAAGAAAGAGAACCGAAACGTGCCACTAAAAGACTAAACTACAATAAAGAGTATCAAGTTAGCCCTTGCGAATACCTTGATGCACTATCTCCCTTTCAACCCTTTAAGCGAAATGCGACAAAAGACAAAGAAGAAAAATTCATGGACCGACTCATCATCTCCACCCTTAGGAACTAAGACGATACATCAATAGCTGAAAATTCTGAATAAGATAGGCTTAGAGTTAGAAGTCCTATTCTTCCCTATCAAATAAATGTTTTTACAAAGTTCACCTTTCCATAGTCAAATGACTTAATCAAAATAAATTTATTTATAATCTCTTAATAATCATATCAAAGTAATTTACGCTAAAAATATATGATACTTGAGAATCTTGATTAAAAGCAACGTGTAAAAATTGTTATTAGATCTACAAGGTAAATTCTTAATTATTGATAGACTAACCGAATGAGAATTATTATCACCGAATTAGAAGAGTATTTTTATTTAAAATTAGTAAATACATGAATAAAATATGTATATATATACATAGCTATTATTATGACCATAATATTATGTGTATTAATCTGTGTGTAAGATAGCTTTTTAATTTAAATTTCGTATCACATTGTTGAGTTAATAAATATTTTAATCTAGAAACTCTAGCATAGAATTGATCTAATTTGACATTAAAAATCTGTTAGTCCCCAATGCGGAAATAATTTATTGTTCCATGAGTCAATTTTTTATTTTTAAAAATAAACTTAAACTACTACCATTTTTTATCATGGAAACATATATAAAAGAACAATAAATTGATAGAAAAAATGAGATTTTTTTTTCCAAAGTCAAAAGAGCATTAGGTTGATATAAACCAATTAAATATAATAATAATAAAAAAGATAATACAGAAATCGTTATAAAATTTTTACTACAAGATTTTATTTTAATTGTACCAACAAATAGTGTTATGTTGCTACCGATTAAGTTTGTCACTTGTGATGATTGACATAATCATTATTCATCAAATTTCTTATATACTCAATTAATACTCATCATTATATCATGTATCATACTTTTATTAAAATGAATCAAAATATCAAAATTGAATTATCATATTATCTATTAAAATCATTTTTTCTTTTACATTAAACATATTTCTATTTTATTATTATTTTACTCTTCCTGCCTCCCCTTAAAAAAGAAAAAGAATTTTGTGAACTGAAAAATAGATAAAACTAAAAACAATTGACATCACGAAAATGGTGAGGCCCCAAATTAAAATTACTACATATCACAATTTGTATATGAAACATGAATTTAACTTCAACAAATTAAAAAAATAGACTACATTAACTGTATAGCATGATGTAGTAAATAATTAAAAAGTTATTTTAGTAAATGTGGATAATAAAGTATCTACCAAAAATATTCACCTTTAAATTTGTGTCATCAACTCATCATCTAACTTTTTAACTTCATAGTGTCCCCCCCCATTTCCGTTCCTCCATGTCGTCCATCATCTTTATTCTTTTTTCCTTCCCCTTTCTCTTCCTCACTTTGAAATAAAACTAAATATTCGAATTAATTATTTGACGAAAGAATAACAATAATAATATACATACGGTACACTTTCAAAAGATAAAATCTAAATAAGAATACACGATCTCTTATCCTGATTTAACGATATAAAATTTTATCTAAGGATTTATATTAATATCTCGAAAAAATAGAGAGGTTATATAAATAGTAAAAGAAAAATAATTATATATATCATAACAATTTGAGAATAATGAAAAACAAATGTTGGTGTTCACCGTCATCGAGAGCGCGATGACGGATGGGTCTCATGCACGCGAGGCCCACCTGATTCTTCTTCCGTCAGAATCAAATTTGGTGTGCCCATTCAGCGCCTTAATGATTGGCCTCTGACTCCGCCTCTGCAAATCCTATATACAACAATGGTTATTCAATTTTTTCTCATTTTATTCTTTTACAGCTACAAGCCCTAGCTTCCCCTGCCGGCATTTATATTGCTTCTGAATCCAGGTAAAAAGAATTTATAAATCCGTTGCAAATTTGCTTTTGCCATCTTTTTGTTAGTTGTTATTTCTCTTCTCTGTCATTTTAGTATTGGTTATTCGGAGTTTCAAACATTCACCCGTGATTGGAATAATGTTTTTTTTTTTTCGGGGTTTTATTTTGGGTATCTATAATTAAACACGATTTTTGTTTTTAAAAAAAAATTGACTCCCCTGTTCTGGGACTAATGAGTAGTGTACCAGCCATAAAACTTAAGAAGAAATGGAGTTTGAATGATGAGTAGTTATATCAATATGAGTTGAAGATCTGATTGAAAGACTTTTAAACAAGTTAGAGTTGAGAGCATTTTGACTCCTTCAATATCAGATTTATGATGGCTGATTTCAGTTCAAATTTGGAGCCATGTGAATCTGATATTTATTTATTTTGCTTACCATGAGATCATCTCGACTAATTTCACGTGATCCCACCAAGGCTAGAATAGATAAGGGAGAATTATCTAGTGTTTTGTCTTCTGCTGAGGCCTCAGGAGCACATCCAACTTCATTGACCACTACGCCATATCCTTGGGTGCATGATGTGAATCTGATATTGATGTGAATTTAGATATTACAAGCTTAATAATGATGTAGGACACACTTCAAAAATGTTGGTGAAACATGTATGTATACCATAGAATCTGTAGAATGAAGTGTACAGTCCATTATGCTGCATTAACTTTTCTTGAGTACATTTCAAACTAGGACTAACTGTTTAGATTTACAGCTCATTGGGTTGACTTACAACTTAACTAGGTATTACCATCTACTGTTTTGTTTCCTTATTCTTGCTGTTGACATCTCATAACGGTATACTGATGAGGTTTTATCCATGCAATTCTGGGTGCAATTCTACTCCACAATCACTTTGATATATGTCACTGAAGCAGCCTTGGGAGTTGGGAGTGTACCCGTCAATTCACTTTTAACTCAAATGCTGCAATTCTACACATTTGTAATTCATTTGAGATTGGCTAACAATAATCCATATTGACACAGATGGAGCAACAAGAGGATTCCATGTCTGAAATAAAGCAGTTGCAGGGAGCTAAATGCAATGGCAACTGTAATCGTGCTCATTTTTCTTGCAATCCTATCTGCTCCTTCTCAGAGCAAGAGCACAGTCTGTTGGATTCAAGACAAAGGTCAAAGTCAAGTATGAAACTTTGTGGGCTCATAATCTTTTATGTAATGGTCATGGCAGTGGAAACCATTGGAGGGGTGAAAGCCCACAGTCTTGCGGTTCTAACTGATGCAGCTCACTTGCTCAGTGATGTTGTTGGATTTTCTATTTCACTTTTTGCTGTTTGGGTGTCTGGCTGGGATGCAACCAAAGAACACTCTTTTGGATATCACCGACTTGAAGTTTTAGGAGCCCTTATTTCTGTACAGCTGATATGGCTCATCTCTGTTTTTTTGATTTATGAAGCAACTGAGAGAATGTTTCATACTAATGCCAAAGTGAATGGGAAGCTTATGTTTGCTATTGCTGCATTTGGTCTCATAATAAACTTCATTTCAGTTGTGTGGCTTGGACATGATCATTCTCTCCATAGCCATTCATTTAGTCCTTGCAAGGATCACGATCATGGTCACGGTCATGATCACGATCATGATCATGAAATGCAAGAATTGCATCCAAGAAATGAAGAAGAGAGCTCGAAACTGGTAGCATCATGCCATAGTTGCAGCAAACCATCAAACATAAATATTGAAGGGGCTTACCTGCATGTTATATCTGATTTGATACAATCTGTTGGTGTGATGATTGCTGGAGCTATTATGTGGTACAAACCGGAATGGTTGGTGGTTGATCTTCTCTGTACTATTTTTTTCTCAATCTTTGCTCTTAGTACTACTGTACCCATGCTTAAGACTATCTTTTCCTTATTGATGGAGAGGACACCAAAGGAAGTTGATATCGTTCAACTCGAGAATGGCCTAAAATCTTTAGCAGGAGTAAAAGATGTTCATGACCTACATGTTTGGGCCATCACTATAGGGAAAATTGTTTTGTCCTGTCACGTTGTAACTGAGCCAGAGTTCAACCATAGGAAAATTAATTCATAAGTTAGGGAATATTGTGACACCACATACAGAATTCATCATGTAACCGTACAAGTTGAACCAGGTTCATTGTAGATTGTATATATTGCTTGCTTCATCTATCTCTCTCTCTTGTTGAGTATAGCTTAGATGTGAATGTATTTCATATTTATAGTCTTTGTTTTCTTGGTAGCATAATTATTTTAGTTAACCTTTAGCTAGAGTGATGACTGCCAACATAATTTGAGAATTTAGATGTTCTTTTACCCCAGATTTCTGCTGTGCTTTCGAGTTTTCTAAGGTCCAAGACATTAAAGTTCTAATCATCAACTGGAGTTCCCAACTTGTGCCTTTTGCAATTTTGAGAGGCCACACCTTTTAACCAAGTTGTCAGCCGTCCACTATGTGACTTGGTCAACTTCTCCCACATACGGGGATATTTTTGTTCCTTTGCAACTTGCTAATCAAAGCGACTAAATAGATGAAGCATGATATGTTTGCATCAATGGCTAATTTATTTCCACTCATGTGATTTGAAATTTTCAACAACTTTGACGTTCTTGTTCTTGTCATTTTCAACAACACGTAGTAAACTAAACACATTTCCCTTCCTTGACGATAATATTTTTCCTTATTCCTTTCCAAGAACATCATATTCAAGTTTCCTTGCTTTAAATACAAACCGACACAGAATATTGTACTGGAAGCAAGATTTCAGCAAAACCAATAGTGAGAAAAAGAAGACATATTAATAAGAAACACTCACAGAACAGCAGACATAACTTTATTAACAGAAACACGAGGAAACATACTCCGATTGAATTTACAACTCATGTGTACCACCAAGTAGAGTTAATTTGATCTTGCCAACATCACCAGTATCCACAATTTTCTTAAGTAAATGGGTAAACTGTGTATCATATGAAGTATAGATAGTCCTAAACCACTAGGCAATATTAACATGAAACTAGCTCTGCTCTTTATCAATCAAGAATGTAATCTACTAGCCTCTCTTGCCCTGAATGAAGGAAATAGAAGAAAAGAAAAGAAACAAGGGAAAATTAAAAGTTTATGCCTTGCTGTAAATGCTATTTCCTTTTTGAAACATAAACTCAAGTGGAACAGCAGCCTCTCTTCACATTTGCGGAGGTATCACTGACATTGATGGTTGTACCCTGACCAGGAAGTGCAGTGCTATCTGCTTCCTGTGCTGCCAATGCCTTCTTGCTAATGATCTGGTATATATCTGTCAATATAGTATGAAACGCCTTATCAACATTAAAAGCTTCCAATGCTGACGTCTCAAGAAATGACAGCCCTTCCTTCTCAGCTAAAGCTTGACCATCCTGCTCAGAGACTGCTCTAAGATGCCTAAGGTCAGACTTGTTTCCAGCCATTATGATTACAATATTAGAGTCTGCGTGGTCTCTCAATTCCCGTAGCCACCTCAGAACATTGTCAAACGTTTGCCTCTTAGTTATGTCATAGACAAGGAGGGCACCAACTGCTCCTCGATAATAAGCACTGGTAATGGCTCGGTATCTTTCTTGCCCTGCAGTGTCCCATATCTGGGCCTTCACTGTTTTCCCCTCCACCTGCATCATAAAGTAGAATTAGTGAGAGATGTCAAAAGAACAATACTTTTGTATCATCCCACATTTCTATGCCTTAACAATGAGAAGAAATGAACCTTGCAGATGGCAAAAGCAATTTGCCTCATTGTTCCACAGGGCTTACAAAATTTAGTTCTTCATGGTGTAAAATCTTTTTGACCTATAGGACACAATAACCGCCACTCGAACACTCTAATCCCATCAGATATAGACATCTTCATTTTACTAGAGAAGAAAATAAGAGTATTGTACTACTTTTCTCACAGGGACTGATCAATCCGTAACCAAGATGCTTCAGATGTAAAACCAGTCACCAAAATTTCCTCACTCATAACAAGCATGTCCATACAAAGGTCCAGCTACATATATGCAATTGTACCTTGTGCATACCTTGAAATAATGAATGAATCTGTACACTATCAAAGAATCAAACTTTGTTGGCACGCGTACATTCACTAGATGATGACCATGTCTAAGATGTTTGTTTTTTTGCTTACAATGGAAAAAGAGAAAAAGGACCAACTAATGAGTCATATAGTAACAATTATCTCTATGACATTCACATTACAAAACCACAGAAATGCGTAATTCCAATAGCTTAAAATTAATCATTCAACAATTTGCCATAGTTTTCATCATTTCATGCTTCATAAAAACTTGAAGGTTAAACTAATAGAAATCAGAAAATCACCGTACCTGAAGCTAACAGGAATGCAAATAAAATTATACTGTACCATTCAATTGATACAAACCTGAAGAGTTCTGGTGGCAAACTCAACGCCAATAGTGGATTTGGACTCCAAACAAAACTCATTTCTCGTGAACCTGGATAAAATGTTTGATTTCCCCACTCCAGAATCCCCAATCACGACGATCTTAAACAAATAATCGTACTCGTGATCCATTTTATTTGCCATGATCACTTTGATCTCTTCTCTCTTCTCTCCCAAAACCTACACAAACGAACAAACGTTTTTCAGATCGACAAATTCCTGATCTAATCGGATCCAGACTAAACCTAACTGCTACGTGAACAAAAAACAGAGGCTATTTTCGCACGCATATGTATATGTTGATATTCAAATAGAGAAAATTGTAATCATATGCAGATATAAAGCTTACCGGAAGGAGAGATCGGAACGGCGTCGGCCGGAGAGGAAACTGGAGAGGATTGAGGAAGAAAATGGATGATTTGGAAAAAGAGAAATGTTGAAGTTTTGAAACGGCCAATGTGCGCACTACTATTTTTTGCTTATATTATCATTCATATTTTTTCTATATATACTCGGTCCAAACGAGACAGTTGTATAACCACCTTAATATATTTATTGCTATACGATTTAATTTTTAGTTTAATTTAAAAAATCTATTTTTATATTAAGTGAATCTAATTTTGAAATGTCAATTTTACAAAATGACTTATTATCACATAATTTTTTATCACTAATTTTAGATTATTACTTTTAAAAATATTTCTTTTATTTATTTATTATAAAAATTAAGAATCAAATAGTCTTTTTCAGGCTAAATACAACGGCGACGTTTTGGTGAGGTGTTTGCGGAAAGACTCCGTTGGCAATGACTGGCTGCGGGCTGTGATGTGAATGTTTAATGTTGAAGTATTCCTTCAAAATTGAGAAGTCGTTTGGCGGAGGTATAAAGTATTAATCTTATAATTATTATATTTTGTGTTTAATTGGAGATATTAGGCAATCATGAAATTATTTATTTCATTATTTATATTTTATTGAAGTCACAAGTTATCTCATTGATAGATAACTTATGTTGTTGAATTAATTCACTATATTAGAACAATAAAACAAATCGATAATATTCTTTTTTTTTGTCACATTAATATTCACGTTGCGTAAAAATAAAAACTATTTTGGATAAAGTATTTTATATTTAAATTTCAAAATTCTTAATCAAAGGTTTAAATTTTCTTATGTAACTATACTTACCTATATACTTTTATGAGTATACGTTTGATCGAATTCGGAATACAATTTTTTTAAAATAAAATCTTGTTATATATATAATAAGGTAAATACATAAAATAAGTAATGGTGAAAGTTTTATAAGACTTTATTCTTTTTGTGGTACGACAAACACAATCATCATATCATAAAAAAGTAAAATATGAGTACTAAAATGTAATATTTCTAAAAATAATATATCATTTATTATATTAATGAATTAATGATTAATAAAATAAAGCATGCGTTTACTTTCTCTTGTATGCGTCAACCACAAACATTATTATTGTCTCATCATGAAATAGCAAAACGTAAATAATATATCATGTATTATATTAATTAACTAATGATTAATAAAATAAAGCATGCGTTTACTTTCTCTTGTATGCGTCAACCACAAACATTATTATTCTCATCATGAAATAGCAAAACGTAAATAATATATATGGTCTCATCATGAAATGACTGAAACTATATTATTCCTTCACTAAGAATTAAACTCGAGTACTTTACTACTATATATGTGCTATTAGCCTATTACCATATAACATCTTGAACAAAGTGTTTTAATTTAAAATTCTTTTTAATGTGTTTTTATTGATCTATAATATAATTAAGTTAATCGCATAAATAATTTTATTATCAATTCCGGTTTAATAAGTAGTAAAATTATATGTATTTGCTACTTGAGGCTGATGTATATAATTAAAAGAAATGACATAGTTTATGTGATTAACTTAAATCCCTACTAGATAAATGAAAAAAACATGCATCCTCCCTCCCCAACAATTAAAAATGTCGATTTAAAATGCTTTATTAGGGGTTGTATTAGATCTTGGGAAACTTACATAAATTCACTAGTTTAGGAGTTAATTACTTAAAGATACTTAATTTACAATATTACATATTTTACTAAATTTTGGTGCCTGCAAATACGTCAAAATACATGTATATCAGATACATGAGGTCAAATTTACGTGTAATTTATTCTAGATATATTATAGGTATAATACATAAATATGACCCTTAATTTGAAGTCAATTGATAATTATGATCTTTAACTTTGGGTGTGCATAAGTATAAACTTAAACTTGTATAAAATTGAGCAAATGAACACATTCGCCGTAGATGACAATTTTGTACCCTACGTGGCATCCTACGTGTATTATGTCATGTAGGACACTTATGTCTACTTGTTCAATTTTATAATTGTTTAAATGGCTACTTGTGCACATTCAAAGTTGGAGGGCATAGTTGTTCGTTGACGGCAACTTAAAGGCCATGTTTATGTATTATGCCTAGATTATATCTCAAATTTAGTCGTATGTATCTGAAATACACATATATTTAAGGCATAATACATATATTGGACCTTAAACTTGATTTTAAATTTTAACTTTAAACTCAAACTTTCATAATGCACAAACAGACACTTTAACTATCCAACTTTTAAATGAATAAATACATGAGTCTTACATGACAAAATACACGTAGGACACCACATAAGACAAAAAATTACATGTAGGATGACATGTAGAACGTGTGTGTCTATTTATTCAATTTTATACAAGTTTAAGTGTCTATTTTTACTAACCAAAAGTTAAAAGACATATATATAATTCGAAACCAAGTCACTTCGAATACATATAAATGTGGATATACATGCGGCCCAACAACTCTTCTAATACCAACTTCCAACCCGATCCACTGGTTCGGATCTGTCAATGACCAAAACTTTTCCAATAAGCGTTTCCTTTTTACCTCTATCATCTACGCACGAGTGTATCTTTTCCGTTTATCGTTTCCACAAGCAAACTGATCAATTGATTTTTCGGCATTAACCCATCGGCGAAGATGAAGAAGGAGGATACCGTGAAGCTAATCAGCCGTGAAGGTTTTGAATTCATCATTGATAAGAAGGCTGCTATGGTTTCACAGACTATTCGTAACATGCTCACTTCTCCAGGTCAATTTCCCTTTGTTCAATTTCAATTAGGGCTTTTTTGGGGTCCATTGCGATTTAATTCAATAATCGTTGTAATTGCAGCAGAAATGTGATTCCCTTGATTGGTGCGATTGTTATTTTCTGTTTGGTGTTTGATTGTAATTGGGATGTGATTGTAACTATTTGTAATTTGCTTGTTACAGGGAGTTTTGCTGAGACAGAGCATGGCCAAGTGAATTTTCCGGAGATTAACACCACCATTCTTGAGAAGATCTGCCAGTACTTTTACTGGTCCCTTCAATATGCAAGGTCATATCTTACATTTAATTTAAACACCATAAATTACTGCTATGGTTGTCCTGTGTTGATTTTTTAGTTATATAAATATAGAATTCAGGTTTACCCCTTTAATTCAGAAGGACTTATAACTACATTGGGCATTATTTTTTCATATGTATGATTTGACTGTTTTTTCTCGAGTCCAGGGTCAATTAGAAACAGCCTCTCTGCCGTTGAGGTAGGGGATAAGGTCTATGTACACCCTATCCTTCTTAGACCCCGACTTTGAAGGACTACACTAAGTACGTTGTTGTAATTTGATGTATGAGCAAGGAGCCTAACTGACAATAGTTGAAAATCCATGAGCATGTAGGGGTGTGGCCTAGTAGTCAATGAAGTGGGTTGAGAGCCATGAAGTCTCAGGTGACCAAAACATTAGGTTATTTCTTTCCATTTGTCCCGTCCTAGCCCTGGTGGACATAGTTACCTAGTCCTTTTTGCTGATGGAGTGGCAGGTATCCCCTGGAATTATTCCAGGTGTGCTCAAGCTGTCTTGGACTCCATGGTTATAAAAAGAATAAAAACCATTATATTGGTATGTTTTATCCATGTTTTAGGCTTTTCAGATGTTTCTGGTTTAGTAATTTGTGAGCCCTAAGAGGAGCATTTGCATTATGGTGTTTTTGATGTTCAATATTTTCGATAGCATACATAGTTTTAGATCTGAGAGCTCCTCGCGGTTATATGAAATAGCTGTAAATAGGGCATGCTCATGAACTTGTATTCATCTATGTAAAGCATCTTTGAGGTTGCCTTCATATTGATCATGATATATATTTTTGTCTTCGCTAGGTTCCAATATGTGGTAAACTAGATTGTAGTTTCTTTTTGGTCCTAAATGGTGGTCCTAAGTTTTTCTTGCATTTGCTTTAAAAATAGTCAGGGTTAGAAATCCTAAGTTGCTGAAATGTAGTTTTGAAATTTATCACTGGGTGAAATGAGGGCATATGTGGCTTCTAGGTTTATATTCATGGAAATTTGGGAAGTATGCAGGATTATGCAACTTCATCAAGGAGGGTCTCAGATTTTATTAAGTAGGCTCAAAGAAATGAATGAGTAGGGTTGCAGTAGAACCAATGGGACAATGCAAACTCAACAGGCCTTTCACCACTTGTCTTAATTTTTCAGCAAGTAGTCTCAGAAATGAATAAGTAGGGTAGTATTCTACAACCAAACTCAAAGAAATGAATGATTAGGGTTGCAGTATATTACCAAAACAACAATGCAAAATCAAGAGACTGTCAACCACTACGACTTCCTTTTTACCAAGTAGGCTCGAAATGAACAGATAGCCCTGCAGTGTTCAACCAAAAGAACAGTGTGATTCTGACACTTATGTCCTCTTCAACTTCTTATTATGATGTTTTTTCTTACTGATTACTATCCATTGTGGTACAACTACCTGCTTCCTTGATTTCCTTGTAGCACTGAGGAGGAGAGCATCAAATTTTTTATATAAGACGGTTACCACTTCAAAACTTAATCTAAGATGATGCTTTCCTGAATCGAATTTTGCTTCATCTACAATGTTTGGGGAAACCATTTGTTTTGGTCCATATGGTAGATAATTTGTTGTAAATTAGAGATTTTCGCACAGATAGTGGTGCATGCTCAAGTAGCACATAGTTTTTTCCAGTATTTGCTGCTTTTTTGTTCTGTTGTAACATCTATATGAGTTAGTGAGCTAGCTTCTAATAGATCTCTTCCAGTATCTTGCTGCTTTTTTGTTCTGTTGTAACATCTCTATGAGTTAGTGAGCTAGCTTCTAATAGATCTCAAGTGTTCCTGGTTTTGTTGTGGATCACAATCTGGAAGCCCCACACATGAACTATTATTGAGTATTGATATTCCTATCCTTCTGATCTTATGGCTACTCCTTCCACTGCTTATATGCAGTTGATTTTGTTTGGTTGTACTTATATGGATTTTTTTTTCATCTGCAGTGGCAAGGAAACAGAATTCCATATTGAGCCTGAGATCACATTAGAATTGATGATGGCTGCCAATTATTTGCACACCTGAGGTATTACTTCTTCTCCTTGGGGTAAATTTCCTGATTGTACAGTGTTTCCTTATTCTTTCTTGGTAATACTTTACGAGCCAAAGATTCACATATCTGATCTATCATCTTTATAATCTTTTGTGCAATTGAATCTTTTCTGTTGCCATTTATAACTGTTTTGTGTTTCGTAACTGTGTACATTTCCCAGGAACAATATTACTTTGGGGCCCTAAGGTATAGAAGTTTGCAAAAGGCATCAATTGCCATTGGAGCTGGTAGGATGTTGATATTTTTAGTTGTTTCTGACGTTGGCACTGTAACTTTTGGTACATATGTTGTCCTCTTCTGCTGGAGAATGTTATAGTATTAAGACATTTTGGGCCTCAGTTTTATCTGTTCCATGGTTAACCCATTTTAACAGCAGAATTTATCCCCGTGTGGATGAATGTTCATGAATCATGTGGTACTTGAATTTTTAAGGCTCTATATACTTGACGTGTTTAGATGCTTGAAGGGCTACTTGAGATCCTCTTTTAAACCTTTCTTATACTACTAGTAATCTGTCCCCGTTTTATTGACAATTGTTGTTTGTGATCGATCAACACACACCTATAATCCCTCCAATCTCAAACTTTAATTGCTTACTCTTAACGCGAAAAAAAGAAAGAAAGAAGGGGAAGGGCTACAAGCATCAATGGTGTTACTTTCACGGTTCAAATAAGTAACGTGAAACAACATTACCTTAGTAAATGCTTTATGAGTCAGACAACCGGTCGTTGTCTTCAAGAAAACCTCATGTAAGTATTATGATCCTCGAAATAAAACACATCTACTAGTTTTAAACTTTTACATTTCTCCTTTTGTTTTGTTTGTTGTGTAGAGGACACGTCCAATAAGTGGAATAATAATACACAACGCTTTGTTTACTGTTATATTCGATGCGCCGGCAAACACACAAATTTAAGCCTACGGATTCATATTCAACTCAATTTTTACGCATTCTGTTTAATGTTGTGATACACTTGCTATGTTCTACTAGGATGTATCAATCCTATTTAAGGCTTGGCGACCGAATCAGTATGTTACATTCTTTTTCTTCTGTTGTGTGATGCTGTTATATGTAGGATGTAGATGTGGTTACAAATAGACAAAAGTGGACGTGCCGGAGTGGTTATCGGGCATGACTAGAAATCATGTGGGCTCTGCCCGCGCAGGTTCGAATCCTGCCGTCCACGTTTCTTTTATTTTTAATGTATATAAAATGTATAATCACCATTTCAAGCATGAGAGTTGCTAAATATGAGGACTAATTGTGGCTAGAGCTGAAAGGCTAATTAACATTGAATATAGCTATTTATATGAAATAGATGATTTGAGGTGATCATTTGAACTCAAACTTTGTTTATTTATTAAGAAAATGTTCAAATGATTGTGAATCAAGTACTACAAATGAATAGTGGTACAATGACAAAATTCAAACTTAATTTATTTATTAAAAAAGTGTTCAAATAATAGATCTTGAATCAAGTTCAGATGAATCGTAATATAATTACAAACTCTAAATCATAAATTTTAAATCTTACATCGATTTAATTTATACACTGGGATAGATCTTTTGAGATATATTTTGGAAATGTGGATGGAGGTGGAGGAGGACTTTTTGTTAGTTTGTGTTGATTCGATGAGTGGTAAGTGCTATTTGAGATTTTAAAAAAATGTATATAAATTGAAAACATGAAAGAGAAAATGGGGTCAGCACTAAGAAAGAAAGAAAATGTCTATAACTGGTGATTTATCTCTTCATGTCTCTGTTTTTTTTTTTAAATTGATTTATAGATAAGCTTTTTAACGTTGTTAATTGCCTTATATACACTAGCTTTTAATAATTAAAATATATATATCACACTGATGAGGAAAGCCACATATATATTGGACCCTTTTCGATTGTTCTAACATTTTTATATTTAAACCTTTTCATAGGTAGGGGTCATCATTAATCAAAGGGCCAAAATTTCCTATTCTCTTGTGCACAAAAAATACTATGAAAATTGACTCTACCAAGACAAGAGAGCCAGCCATATATTATATTATATATATATAAAATCTATATGTGTGTAAGAGATAAGAAAAGGATGGGTATCAAATCTTGAAGTGTAGAAAAATCTATTTAATTCTTTCGATGTAATCTATATTCAGATAAGGTGGGGATTTAGTTTATACTGAATTATACAAATGGCATTATACTTATTTTTTTCTAAACAATGTTTGATTTACAAACTCAAAAATTGACCGTTTAGACAAATTTTGATGATGGTTTAGCTAGAAAGTTCAAATATATATCTGATGGTCTAAGTAGAAAACTTAAGAAATGAAATATTTACGGTTGTTTGGTAGATTGAATAAGAGTAATGTTCAATATAATGTATTAGTAATATTTGCATTAGTTATACATAGTATATTTTTTATGCTTTATTTGGTCGGTGTACTAAAAAATAGTATGTATTGTATAAAAATATTTATTTACAAAAGTAACGTCCACAATTATGACAGAAAAGATGTAAAAGCATTTTGAGGGGTGATTGATCTTTAACCATATTAATGCATGTATTAGATTCTTTCGCTATTACTAATACCTAGATATTCATGGTATCAGTAATGCACTTCAATACACAATGAAGTGTATAACTAATGCAAACTTTAGTTATACATTATCATTGAAAAGTATACAAACAACAAACTACTAATACACAAAGCTAATATATGCATTATTTTTACTCTACCAAACAACCTTATTTATCCTTCACTTTTTTCTAAGTTTATTATAAAAAAATTGAATGAATCAAATTAAAAGACAATATAACTTGATACAAAACACCATTAGCTAGCTATTCCCTTTTAATGAGCCTTGTGCAAATATGAATCAGCCGAATATTTTATTGCCTCTAATAATATGTAATTGTGTCTCACAAATTTGTAGACGAATAGCAATTACTTCACTCAAATTTTATGTGGTAAATTGACCTCAAAATTAAGATGTGATTCGATCATTAAGCTATTAGGGGTCCATAATAGTGATTGTTGTGGTTTTGCAAAAATTGTTTTCTACAAAATGTGTGACACTCCACACATTGATTTTTTTTTATATAAAATAAAGTTAAAAGATACCAAAATAATTCAAGATTAGGATATTTTAGAATCTGAAAAAGAAGGCATGAAAGAGAAACTTACAGTAATCAACTAAGAAAAGAATATTTGGATAATATTTTATTGATATTAAAACAAAAAATATTTAAATTTGAAGTCAAAGTTAAAAATTAATACTCCTATTTTATATTAATTTGTCCCTATTGATATGATACATTTCTAAACTTACCTCATTACCCATATTTTAGAACTTTTAATTTGACCTTTTACTACTTTGTGTGATTATTTGATATTATTGTATGGTTGAATTTGAAGATAAAATAAACAAAATATAATATTTCATGAGATAAATCATGTCATTTCAGTATCTACGTTGAAATTAATACGCTCAAATTAGATATGAAATGAAAAAATCTCACTATATCTCAAAATTATTATCTAAAATAGGAAATTATTCTACTATAAAAAAAATAATTAATAAAGAGGATTTACTTTGCTAAAATGAAGTGAAATTCTATTTTTGATATATAAATCAAGTAAACAAAATATTAACTTTTAATATAAGAAAAAGGTACAAGTATCTCTTCAATAAATAATTTTCTATCTTGTGATTTCAGTACGTGTTGATATTTTTTTTCAAGCTAGTGCTACGTAAGTTGAAAAATAATGAAAAATTATTTTAAAAATAAATTTAAAAAATAACAAGCCTTAATATAATATAAATATGTATAAAATTTTGAACATAGATTGAAGAAACTTACGAATATTTCCTTTAATATATGACAAAGTAAAATGAATAGGAGAAATAGTAACGTAATCAATTTATGTAGAGCTTTCAAGATTTCACTATTTATTTTTTCCCGGGTTCTTTTTTTTCCTCAAAATTCTCATATACTTATTCTCTACTATACAAAAATCTGCATCTTCAATTATTTTACATAGAGAAAAAATCTTCGTTCGGTACTTTACCTTTCTCTTCAATGGAAAAAAGTAGTAAGAAAAGCAAGTGGGTTCTGCTGATGTTTCTGCTTCCACCGGTATTTTCTCTTCAATTTTCCCACCACCATCTAAGGTACTTAGTTCTTATATGAACAAAATTAGAGTAGTATATATGATTTCACGTAATACGAAAGTTTATAATTGAAAAATTCAATGGAATAAGAATTTGGGAATTTGGGGTCGAGGGTTTGATATGATTCCATGTTTTTGTTATGTGTCTAACAGAAAATAGAAGTAGAAATAAGATGCAATTTGCTAATTGAAGTAGTGGAAAGATATGGGTTTGTTTTTACTAATCGAATATGGCAATTCCATCAATTTCTGTGAACCAGAGAAACTCTGTTATATAATTTCTGTGATAGAAAACCTGTGAATGAAATGTTAGAGGTGGTTTATGGGTATCTAATGGTTTCTACTCCAATTTGTGCTATTACTTTTTCCTTGTGGAATAGTTGATGTGGGTGCTTGTGGCAGAGTTAATTGGTAGTTATGTTGATGGAAGATAGCACGTACCTTTGTGGAACAGTTGATGTGCGTGCAAAATTTGTGATCAATACAACTTGTACTCTTGTAGTTAAGGGGTTGCGATTTGGAACATTTCAGATATACAATCAAATTCAGATACATAAGAATTTGGGAATTGGGGTCAAGGGATCTTTCGATGTTCTTGTAGTTGAGGGATTGCAATTTCATAGCATTGGATAGGTAAAGGATTTCTTAGCTTTTCTTTGCTGGGAGGGTTTGGTAAGTAAGGCAGAGTCAACTTGAATTCCTAACCAAAATCTGACAATCCTTTAACTCATGTAAATACCAGAAACTCTGTTTCTAAATTTTTATGATTATGTCATAATTCATGACTTGTGATAGTTGTAACAATATAGAAGTTTCAGCTGAAAAAATTGTTTTCGGTGGTCAACTAGGAAAGTAATTTTGGTAGTTTGAAATAGCATAGCATCGATCTGCTTGTGTGTTCTCCTTTTTGAAAATAAAAGTAAAAAACTATTGAACTATCTCATCTTCCACATTCCTGTAGGTCATGGGAAGGAAAGCTTCGGCAGCTGAACTCATACAATCTCTGGAGAAACAGTCATCTGGTTGTAGGGCATGGAACAAATCAGCTACAGGTGTCTTATCACTTGTGATCTCTCTCTTTTCCGCATCGTCATTCCTCCTCTTTTTGTTTCACCTCATTTAATTTGTGTTATTTTCCAATGTATATTTACACCGGACTCTTGGAGAATCATTGTTATGCTTCACATACTTGATTCTACCGACATAAGATAAACCTATAACATACAAGAGATTCTCGGACACCTCTTTCCATTCCCATCACAATCAATTGGTCACACACTTGATCTGTATTTCTTGTGGTATAAATCCAAACAAAGCCTTAACTCTGTAACTTGTAGTACGAGTATGAGTAGGCTATAAAATGAAAGATGTATGTCTCCGCGTAATAATGATAAGCTTTTATACACTGGAAAACTGATGTGTTGGTTTACCACTACAATCACTTTCTTTTATCAGTTCTATAATCATGAACAGTTGTTTTCAATCCTAGGTTCTAACTTGTGGTAACTTGATGCTTTTGCTTGTATATTCGGCATTCACACTGAGATAGCAATATTTGTATAGTGAGATATATGATAAAGTAGTGTCTAAAACATACATCCTTGAGCAGCTTACGTGACGAAAAATAAACAAGGTGCAGGGCATTGCAGATCCAGTAAGGAACATGAGTCACTTTTTCAAGATAGAGGGGAAACATGTCCACTAAGTTCTTCTCTCTTATATGGTGGTCAAGAGGACATGTACATCAAATCATCTGATGCTCATAAAACTCTATCATATACTTCTGTGAGTTCTTTTTCTTATAATCATCTTCATAATTTTAAAATATGCAATGTGATAATGCTAACTCCTTTTGATCTACTTATAAACATTTCAGTACAAGAAGGAAGGAGGAGAATACGATTCTAGTGGAAACACCCAATACAGTGCATCTAGAGGAAACTGGTGGCAAGGTATGCATGTTGTTATTTATATTGCAATTGTTGCAAGTACTCATCAGTGGAAGCTAAGTTTTTTTGCAAATTCTTGTTTTCAGGGTCACTTTATTACTAGAAACACAGCTTCCGATCCCCCAAGACGTGAATTCCCATTTATTTAGTAGAGGTAAGTTAGTGAGGGACATCAGAAGCTATTCCATTGACCAAATATGCGTCTCTGATGTCCAAACCTTTTATCTTGAAATATTCTAATTTAATTTTAATGCAAATTCTGAACTTGTTATCTTAGTTTTTTCTTATGTTGAGCGTCACAGTTTATGATGATGGTTGTCTACTTCCATATTGCTTACTCTTTTACCCACAAAATTGTAACGGAGTCATGTTGAAACTTGCTCTATTTAAAGGGGTGGGGGCATCTTCATAAAGAAAGAAATACATCGTTTCCAAAATGTATCTTGTTTTAGCTAAGATGTTGATAATACAGTACATATATAAATATATTCTTATTTTTACTTCTTCCTGTAACACCATGATGTTATTTTGTTGCGCTGCAAATGATCTTCCGTTCCATAATTTCTTGATTAATCTGCAGGAGTTCTGGAAGTCTTGGAAGCAGGTTGCTATAGATTTGTTGAAGACTACTAGTACGGCCATGTGTTGACAGACTCGAAACTTTTTACTCTGGGATCTCTTGATGGTTATTTGAAACCTTATATGACATGGACCTTTTAAATCTTTTTAGCTCTGTACTGTGCCTTACAAAGCAGGGACTGTGGGAACTACATCTCTATACTCCTTTTAACTTCTTCGTATGCAAGTAAACGATGTAAATTTCTGAATAAGTTCTTGTCAAGACTTGCATGAAATTAGTTCTTTGGAAATCTACTGTGCAATGAACTTGCATTGCCTATTCTGAATAAGATTGATGGTTGATATATGTATGGGTCTGATGGCTTGAAATTCTATTTATTATTATTATACATAATAGAACTGAAGAACATATTACCTCATCTCTTTGCTGACAATGATTGAGCAAGGTAATAAGAATTTGGCAATGATTGAGCTACAAAGTATAAAAAACAACAGAACTGGCAATGAAGTTAGACTTTCTTTTCTAAAGACGTAATACCTTCTTCAAAGAGAAGAAAAATCCATTTTAGTGATAAATATTCAACCAAGTAAAGGAATGCAAAACTATAGATATATATGAAGTAGATCCAGCAGCTAACATCAACTGGTATAATGGCGCCTGTCTTGCACCATTAAGGAAAACTCGAAGTCCCAACCTTGAGCTATAAAAGGTAAAAAGTTCCAGATTCAAGAATATGCAACCCTTGATCCAACCTTAAATTAGCAAAATCCAGGCTTGCAGGATCTTTGTGTTAATATGACAGACAAAACACTGCTCTTTTATTCATTGCCACTGCTGTTTTTATCCTTTACGCCTAATATCCTGTTTCTGTGCAAGAGGAATGATGAAAGATGTAGTGTGTTGAAGCTCACAAGATCCATAGATACTGTCGGACCATCAATGCAGAGCTTTGTTGCAGCACTTGGGTTGGTGGAGTTTAAGGGCAGGCCGAGATAGAGTGCCATGATAAAGCGCGAGTTCATACTACTATGTCATCTAAAGCTGATACGTGGATGCTGGTTGAGCTCAATTTTGCACTTCTACCATAACTCTTTAGCAGGGAGTGAAGGCCAGGACTTATTATCATCTTTCTTCTAGTTTTTAATCATGTAAAACCGGATAAACCGAAAACTGAAGACCCCATTTCTTTTCAGAGGCAATATACTGAAAACTTGTGAATTTGCAAAATGAAGGACAATGAGAAGATAACAACACTTTGCCAGTATAATGGCTCGGTGGCAGTTCCATTCAATAAGGACCTAGGAAGTATGCTAATGGAGGCATGTGGGAATCTCCAATATTCCTCTGAATAGGAAATGTTGAGGACTGATTGTACCACAACATCAACCCGTGATCATGGAATACTTTTTGGATCACACAACGATAAGAATCAGACAAGCATAATTCACAAACAATCAAAAAATTCTATCTAGTTTCATTCTTACCAGATCAGATTGATGTGTGGCGGCCATCTCACTCAAAATGTAGTCTTTACCATTCAATGAGATCGATTAGGATAGCTAGTTATGGCAGCGTGATGTCTCCTTCATCGTTGACAGGTTCAAACTTGTTAAATTGTTGGATTTAGAATCCTTCAACATTGATGGTACTTCTCGCAATTAAATACAATCTCTAATTCATACAAGATACTTTGCTGCTCGAGCTAATGCTAGTTCAACTTCCTTCTTTATAGCTAAGCTTTGGAATCTTGAACCTTTTGTCATAAAACAGGGCTAAAGCGGAGACTGATATTACCTACTTCCCTTCAAGATTCCAAAGGTTAACCATAATGGAAGTAATTGAATCATTAGTTTGAGCAACAAAGTAACTTAAATGGATTATTAGAGATTGTATTACATTGAGATAAGTGCCAACAATGTTAAAGGATTTCAAATCATCATTTTAACAAGTGTTTAACTATCATAGACGTAAGAGATATCAAGCTACCATGACAAGCCATCCAAATCAATCTTTGTGCCTTGCAAGTGAACCATAATAATGCAAATACAAGCTATATGGCAATTTTATCGAATATAATCAAACCGAATACGGGTTCCAATTGCTGATGTTTATGTGGAAACTCATTAACAGGTTGAATAGCTAGACTCATATTCAGGGAAAATTATAAGGAGTACAAAGCTTACACTATACAAAGCTATTCGCAAAGCAATGTCTCTCGTGTTGCATTCCCAGTGACTGTATTCACACCATCAGCAAATTTACAAAGGTATTCCCGTTGATCTTCTCTTAAAGGAACATCGGTGAAATCTGCCCCTTGTATAACGGAACCCTTGAAAGATGTATTCCCCGTTGTAAGTGCTCCTTCCAAATTAGCATTGCTTAAATTGACCTTAGTCACATTAGCTAAGGAGAAATCAGCACCTCTAAGATCCGCATCAGATAGATCAGCACCAGTTAAATCGGCATCAAAGAAGCTAGCTCCGAGTAACTTCGAACCTTTAAAGTTAGCTTGTCTGAGTATTGAAGTTTTAAAATCTTGTTTGATTAAAGTTTTGCCACTAAAATCCTTCCCTGTTAGATCTTGGCCTCTTGTTACTCCAGCACCGTAAGGGCCTCCGCCTTTAAAGGCTAAAGCAGGATCTGAAGCAAAGAAGAGTGAAGCAGAGAGAAGAGCCAGAAAACTTGCTCTTGAGATTGATTCACTTAAAGAGATGCAACCATTTCTCGAAGATTCAGCTGATTTTAGAGAAACCTGTGATGTAGCTTGATGAGTTTGTGGGGAAAAATGAAGTTTTGGATTTGAGGGGAGTTTTGAACAACAGAAGCAGAAGCTGAGAATTGCCATTACTGGTATGAGTGGCTATCAATGGTGAGATTTTTGTTTGTGATAATCTTCAAAAAGAGGAGATAAGAGAGAGTTCGAAAAAAAAAAATTAACGCCGCTGCCGGGGATCGAACCCGGGTCACCCGCGTGACAGGCGGGAATACTTACCACTATACTACAACGACATGTTGTTTCTTGATGTAAAAAAATAGTAACACTACCACATACAAACTTTTGCGTAGAAGATTTATCAAAAATAACCTCACTGTTGTTGATAAAATTTTTGCACACTCTATCCTCTTTAAACCTTAATATGAGATCACAATAACTCACGATGATTAGTCAACACAGAATCTCAAAAATACCTGGCTAATAATAAGATATATACATATATAGTTGACTATAGGGGTATATAAAATCGAATCGAAAATCGAATCAAATCGTAAATCGAAAAAAAATCTCGACTAGTGATTTGGTGTTGGATAAAAAAATCCGACTATATTTGGGTTGGGTTGGTTTCAACTAAAAAAATAAACACGACATATATATATAATTTTAAAATTTTTATTTTATACAGAAAATACTACTTGGATATAATTTTTTAAATATTTAGACGTTTCATAGTTTTTAATCTTTTAATATATTTGTTTCATGTTTAGAAAGTAGAATCTTTAATGATCTAAGAAAGATTATACATTCATACTTGTTGGAATATAATAAAATTGAAGGGAAAAATCAAATTAACATAATTGCAAAAAGAATCAATTCAATACTACAGGACAATAATATGAATATTTATTTTTTAGTTTACATAGATTTAGATTAATTAAAATACATGATCTAATTTTACTTCTTTTAATATTTCGTCAGGCAACTAATACTTACTAAACTTATTTAGCATGATTTAGGATTTCAATTATGATCAATTTTATTATGATTATTAATTTGCAATAGTTGTATTTAAGCGATTCTATATTATTTTTTGTGTGGATATTTTAGTGTCATAATCATTCATCTTTTTTGATTATTTTCGTGAAACTAATAAAGTTAAGATACGTTGCATTTTGAGAGGACTAAATGTGAAATATTTGAGTACAAGTAAATTTATATGTTTGTATGAATACTTTATCAAAACAAATAAAATTAAAAAAATCCAAAGTTGAAAAACCCGAGTTTTATTGGTTTGGTTTGGTTTATAAGTTCAAAAATCCGAACAAAAATTTAATTAATATTTGAAAAATCCAAACCAACCCGATCATGTACACCACTAGTTGGCTAATAAATTATCTATCTTTCAAGTAAGCTAGTAAGGATAAAAACGTATCCGCATTCTTCACTTATATAAAGCAATGAAAGAATGTTATACGTTTATGTAAACAATTTCTTATCAAATCAAATAATAACAAATAAAAATAAATGATAGGAAATAATATATGATAAAAGTAAAATATAAAAATTTTACATAGAATCTCTGATAGGAAATAATATATGATAAAAGTGAAATGTAAAAAAATTTACATAGAATCTTCAGGTTATCATCATCTAACACGTCGCAATTTGCGGCATATATCCTGTATACTGTTGCATCATCATTTTGCTTTCGTAAGATATAGTATTAGAGATAGAGATACAAAAAAAAATTAAAATCCATTAATAATATATAAATATTACATCAGCTTAATATGTTTATTAAATAAAATTACAGAATTATTTGTGTTGCAAGAGATTGATTATAACCGATTTAAATTTAATGAGTTTTATATTTAGATTCTTGGCAATAAATCAATCTTTCTTTTTTTGAAAAAATATGTAATAAAGCTTTAAACATTCTTGGTGAAATTCATAACATAGTTATCAATTATTTAGGCAACAAATTAATTTATATTATGACAGCAACTTGTTTTTAAATAGTTAAAATTCTATAATTTATTTGATCATGTCATCACGACAAATGTAATGACAGGCTTGATAAGTATAATTGTGTGTCTATATATATCATAGAATACGTTTCTAGTGTAGTGTGTATACATATATCAGAGTTGCCTTGCACGTTATTCTACCTTTGATAGAACAAACAACTCTAGAGCAACAACTTAATTAAGTGAAAGAAAATAGTAAGACTACTATTCTTTTGAATTCGTTTGATTGTTGGTCAGAGAATTAGAGTAATGCAAGCATTAGTTATTCATGTATTAAACTTACGTAGGTTATTAGCTATATGAATTCCTAATAATTAAAAACAGACGACTGTATTAATTCTAAACATGAATAACTTACCTCCTAACCAACTATCAAATATAATATACTTTATGCAGAATTTAATACTTGCATAACATATTTCTAAACCAGCTATCAAACGTTCTTTTGAGAGTCTAAGCCATATAAAATATGTATAAGTTAACCTAATCCCTTGAATACCCAGTCAAACATTGCGATTAAATAAGAAGTAGATGGAGTATATCATTTGGGGGTGTAAGACTATCTATTATAATGTAGAAAATTATAGGTTATAAATTTATAATGTAATCTATTTGCAATATGACACAGGAAAATGAAAGTTCTCAACTTGCAGTACTCTATCCATGTCATTATTAAACATGAATTGACATGTAGAAGTAAATTGACGTTAAGATAGGCTTAAATTATTTTTTTGAACACACCAAGATAATAGATAAATGCACTTATATAAATTGGAAAAAGACAAATCTAACAATTAGCTAAAAGGTACAACAAATTTTAAGAATTATACTACTTTAAGTTAGCTTGTTAAACCCAAAAGTTAAATGATTTTAACACGTAAATCTATACTAGTACTAGATTTATATATCAACAAATGTCACCTTATTTTATTATAGATATAAATTGTTTTGATTTTTCCCCAAATGCATACATATATTTTGAGTATTTTAAATAAACCCGCGAAACTAACCATAAAATATATGTTTTAGTTATATAGTAGATACTTACCCTAACAAATGTTTATATTAATAAATCATGGAAATTTTCTATAATTAAGTAATTATATAAAGTGACAAATATATATTAGTTAATCATAATTACATATTAAAAATAATATATATGAACATGTGAAAAAGCTTAGTGTTTACATTAAATCAATACAATTTCCATTATTACGTGATTTAATAAGGTAAAATAACTATAAATTTAAACACATGACATTTATATATTGATTTGATGTAAAGACTTGATGCGGATAAGTTTTAGCATGTATTATGTATTTATTGGCTCAAAGACTTGACGTTAACACAATAACTTTTTATCTAAGTTGGATTAAAGCTCACAATATGTTAAAAATAGTTTAGGCATCTGAATTATGGATTTGACAGAGCTTCGTAATTTTAATTTAAAAACTTTTTTTTTTTCTTTTTAGTTAACAAAATTGATAGTTAACTAGTAAGTCATTAACGTGTATCAATAAAGTTATAACACATCTAATATTATAATAATAATATTTTTTATACGTGGAATCTAAAGAAGATGCATTATACGTAAATCATAACTCTACCATGTAAAGACAACAAAATTATTTAATCATAAAGAAAATTTTAAACTTAATACCTATGAATCATCCACTATAATTATTTACCTTCTTTATCTTTTCGAATCTATAATCTTAAAATCTTAATTCGGTCTTATAATCATTGGGCCAAACGTTGGCAAGTGTTTCATTTTCCATCCTTAAATAAGTTATTTTTTATTGTCGGTTGGTCCTCTGTTTTGAGTTTTGCCCACGAGACAACTACTCTTGTATTTGCTCCCTTTTTAGATCTATGAGCATCTTATTACAAAAAAAATTATGTATAAATAATTTGGCTTTCACTAACTCTTTTTTTAACTTATGTTGTGACACTTATGGATGCGTATAAGAATTACATTTTTTTAAATGCATGACTAGTTTTATTATGGGGGTTAGTTTTGATTATTGAACTAATCCTTTTATTTTTGTCAAAACAAAGCTTGAACTAATCCTTTGTTGACAGTACAACAGCTGGTGATTAGCCTGGGCAACAAATGCTAGTGGATTTTAGCTTTGAAAGTTTATGATTCCACACTATTAATTTTTGTCTATACGACAATTAAAAAAATATACTCATTCAAAAGCTTTTTTCTTAGTCGAAACACATTTTCGATTTGAAGTTATGAATTTTATAATAATTATAAAATTATTATATGTGATAATTAAATTTGTAATTAGATATTAGTTGAAATTATATTATTTCAAAAGAAAAATGATAGGCACAAAAATTATTGAATTAAAAATGAACATAAAAACTATAATTAGGTCCTACTACACCAAAGTAACGTTATGAATGCCGGGTCGATAGTTAGACAGCATTTATTGGACATACGATTCCAAGAAAGAACCCTCTAAACATGAATAAAGTTTGTAACTTTTACACTTCAACACATAAACATATAGTGGATTTAAAATTTTAAGTCATCTATCAGATTATTAATCTAATAATTAAGGGATAATTTCATGGAACTCTTATTAAATTTAATTTCGTAACATTGATTCTTTTGAAGTGTTTACGATATCATGTTACCTTTCTTATTTTTGATTCCTACAAAAACATAAACTCATTGTTGAAACATGTGTTACACAGTTTTCCCTCTAATTACACATGGTATAAGTCAAAAGTTAGCCCTCCTGCCAAACAAAACCCAAAAAAAAAAAAAAGGAGAAGAAAAAGTTGAATAAAACAGTTGTTTTCTCTTGTCTTTTCTTCTTTTATTGACCTTTGGGTTTAAAACATTAGGAGAGTGGGAATTGGTTACCAACTCAATGAGTCCACCATACAGGTATGACACTCCAAACCACTCTAACCATAACCATCTGTAATTGTTTAGTAGCCTTTGTGTTAGGATAACTAACTACAACAATAATACAACCATAAAAAAGAAGCCCTTTTACGAAAGAAGCCTTTGAAAGGACATCCGCCTTCGAGTTTAGAATTTTAAGTTTATAGTTTTCTCATTGTGTTTTTGTTGATCCTTTGGTGTCACTAAAATCCGTAAACTAACAATTGAAAGTGAATTACTTAAGCAAGTCTTACTTGTCATAGAATTCGAGGATGAATTGCGTTTCTTCTTATCTTTCAGCATGACTCGAATCGTTAATATGTAAATTGACATTGTAATTATTAAACCATTTAAGCAAATCTAACTTATCGCAGAACGGATAATTAAAAATTAATCTTTGATGTAACTAGTACCCAACAAGTGGCAGTTGAATAAGGAGGCCAGACAAATGTACTGTCCAACCACTAAACCCTAACACTCGCGCCTCTTCTTTTAGCCCTTATATTAAGACCAAGTTCAACCTGATAGCCCCCAAACTCGTCCTTTCCCAAAAATTGCATCTTTTTTGCTGTATTTCCTCTCAAACGGCAAAATTCAACAACTTCACATAGTGTGTAATGATGGCATCTTATTCTTCTGTGTTACGTGGCAAAGAAGAGAAAGGTTTTCCTCCAACTCATGGTTTTGCAATGGAAGAACAGAAACAGAAGAAGAAAGTTCAAGATTTTAACTTTACAGGCACTGGCTGTGAGGAACAGAGAACAGATGGGTTGAAGAAAGTGAAAGCTAATTGGGGGAATGATTCGATTTTTGGTACTTATGGGTTGTCAGAACACTCATCTTCCTCTGGTTTAAGCAGCCCTTTTGGGTCTGAACTTGGCTCAACAGAAACTGATGAAACTGAAAGCGAAGAAGATGAAGATTTCATTGTTCAGTTGACTCGGCAAATGGCTGATTATATGCTTAAAGACGATGACGAAGAAGAAGAAGATGAAAATGATGAAAACAGAGTCCTCAATTTTACTCCTTATACTGTTCAGGTTAACTATATCTTCTCAAAGATTGCAACTTTTTACCTATTTTTATTGGTTTTAATGAATTTGGTTTTTCTTTTTCAGACATCAAACACATATGGGTTTGCTGGGAGTTGGTCAAATTACAGTTCCATGGAGATATGTTACTATAATCAAGAATCTTTAGGCACATATGTCAAGCCTGATACAGACTCTGTGAATCATCAAATGAAGAACTCTAATACTGTATTTTACTCTAGTGATGATTTGAAGAGACCCATTCAAGTAAGAATTTGAAATTTTAACAAGATTTTATTGATTGTTTCTTGATAACTATTCACCATCTAACTTAACTATGTGTAGGTGTACCATTTGAAAGACCAACCAACAACAAGAAAACAAAAACCCTCTAATTCAAGAGGAATAAAAGTGAAGGGGACAACTAGTGAGTCAGTTCAGCAACTCAAAACTGAAAAAAACAACACACAAAGTAGTTTGACAAAAAAACAAACAGTTGGTGGGCATGGCCAAAATGGAGATAAGATTCATCATCTTCATCCTCAACATCCAGTACAGAGTACTGGAGCAGGCATTAGGGCCATATTTCTCGGTGGATCCGGGTCGATAAACGGGTCATCTGGAACTGGAGTTTTTTTGCCTCGCACAATTAACAATCCAAATCCTCTTCCTACTCCAACAACAGAACCAAAAAAGAAGAAATCTGGTATGTTTACTACTACTCCAATTACTTGAACTTTTTCAATCTCTATTCTTCTTTTTTCTGTTTAATTGTTAAATTCAATTAAAAATTAAAAAAACTGTGATTGAACAGTCCACCAAAATGGGGGCTAAAAAGGACCCCATTTATGTTTCAATCAGTTGAGTTGCGTTATAACTTTGTCCGCCTACATTTTTTACTGAATCAAGAAACCTATCAATATCACAAATGAATTTTTCAGGTTGCCCACATGGATTACCTTCATTTGCTAATTAGATTCCAGTATATATATTGTTGGAGCTATTTATTTTATTTTATTTTATTTTTTCAATACGGTACTAATTTTGGAATCTAACTGACTAAAATTCTATTACTTTAAAAGGGAAAAATCACAAGACGCTCTTTATATAAATACAATTTCATTCTCAAAACTCGAACTTAAATGTTATATTAGGTAATTACTAGTTATTACTTAGTAGCTACTATCCTATCACACCTGTTTTATTTAGCTACGTAGAATTTAGCTATTTCAGTTTCTATTATTTTATTATTCCTTAGATGTTATACCTATATTAGTTATCAAGTTTTTAAATAATAAATTAAATATTTTATTAATTTTATAAATGAAATAACTATTTAAGAACCGCTATCAAACTAGGGACTTACCTTTTCTCACTTTTATGGTCATAATTAAAGAGAGAACTTCTTAGAAAATGTTAGGCAGGATTTTATTCCATCCGTTCAAATTTAATCTTAAACCACCTTTTCATATTGATAACTTAGAGATATCTTTATTAGTATCATAAGGAATTTTTGCAAGTAAAGCATAACATTTTGTTTATCTTAGAACTTAAATAATAAATAAATAGTATATATATCTTGTAACTAAGCTAGTATAGTTTGTAAAAATCAATCTTTATTTTAAGAAACAAATCAAGTTAATTCCTAGTTTAGATACGAAATAATCAAATTATACTTCAATAATAAGTACATGTACCTCTCCCTTTTTAATTTATGTGATGCTTTTTGAGTCAATACAT
Source organism: Solanum habrochaites (assembly GCA_027704765.1). Lineage (NCBI taxonomy): Eukaryota > Viridiplantae > Streptophyta > Magnoliopsida > Solanales > Solanaceae > Solanum > Solanum habrochaites. Next base: position 49,301,910 of record JAKWJA010002494.1, read on the forward strand.
ACTTCAAAAAAAAAAGTTAAGAGTGCTACGACTATAATAACATATTGTAAAGATCGAATTCACAAAAATTTAATTTTAGATTAATCATCATAAAATAAGCAAAGTGTGAAATGGAATTTTGATTATAACGATTTATTTATGAGGTAATATTTCATTGGCTGTTCTTTTGTGATAGGTACTGTGAATATACTAATATAATTAAACGTTTTTATTACTTTATATCTTACATATAATTCACATTAAATGACCACAATAGATAAGTGAAAATGACTTTAATTAAATTGGTACACTGTAAGTAACCTCAATTATAGATTCTAATTGATTCTATAAAATGAAAAGACTAATATTAATTTTCTTATCCAAGGAATCTGTATTTGAATCGAATTAGCCAATGTATTTACATGAGAATCTTGAAATAGTGGGATTAATCAATTTTAGTTGCTAAAGTTTAAGGCATTCACGCTAGACAACAACTAACTTTATATTTAAGTCATATAATATAATATATTATCAATATTACTACCCCACCACGATTGTCAATTTATGGTTTTTTTTTTTTTTATGAATATGAATTATGATAGAGACATTTTTATAATAAGTACGTCATCATATGATAAGTCTTATCTGAATTGTTTTTGAGTATTTCATACCACATAGTGCTTCTAATACTTATCATAACTCCTCTTTTTGTCATAAACAATAATTGAGCTACTCTTTTACTGTTTCCTTTGCTAGATATTATTTTTATTCGGCTTCAAAATAATTTTTTTTAATAGAGAGTTTGTTAGAAACAATATTATTTTTTGTTTATATAAATAGAAATAAAGTTTGTGTATATTCTATCGACTTCTTCGTAGCCATTTGGCGAGATGAGTATGTTGGTTTCTTTTAAAAAAAAAATTTAATTAGCTAACCTCTTCTTGTTTTTAGACTTTTATTGATGACTATCACTGAGAGTTGAGCAAAACGGTTCTAATTAAATTATTTACTTTGTGAAGAGAAATTAATTACCAAAAAGATATTGGTAGAATGTCCTAAACCTAGGGTTTTTATTTTTAGTATTTTAATACATTTCATTTTTTCAAAATAAAATTGTCTTTTCTAGTTTTGGTTAAGCTATCAATATGAGTGGGTGTTAGTTGGGGTCCATATAGTAGCTAGGAAGAAAAAAGGTATCATTATTTGTATAAAATATGGTTTCTAGTCCCTTCTCTAAGGGAACTTTTCAAATACTATTGGGACTTTTTATCCTTTTGAAGTGTTTATAAATTCTAATTTTTGGTCCTTGTGATATTTGACTGAATAACTAATACTCACAACGTTCAATTTATCGTTTTTCTTTTGTTTTGATTATTTTACTTATTTTTACTGCAAACACGTTTGGCTTTTCTTTGTATTTTCATGAGTTCCTTTTTGAATTTTTTCGGTTTTGAAATACTTTTTTGTATTCGATAATTTATTATAAATAGTCTCTCTACCTCATAAGAAATACATGTGCAAGATCTGCTTAGCCTCTACCTTTTTTATATTACTTCTTCCATTAAAGTAACATAATACATAAAAATTAAGTGATAAAACAGTTAATAATCATGATAACAAGTAAAGTATCAACATTGTCCTTTTTTAATTAATTAAAAAAGTAGATGACAATTAGGTTTATTGTGTTGCATAATATGCAAAATAATTACTTATTTTACTAGTATATAGTTTAACAATCCAAGAACTAACAATAGAAAATACTTTATTGATGTCAAATGGACAGGAAGTTCAACGGTTCTAATACCAGCAAGAGTTCTACAAGCTCTACAACAACACTACAACCATATGGATGCTTTGTCTCAATCAAACACATGTGCTGTCTCTCCCACTCACTTTCCCAAAAATGGTAAGCATGATATTTTTTATACTGTCAGATCAATTAAAAGATAAAGTACATACATATAATTGATCGTAAAAAATGGATTTACTCTTTTCGTTATTTTTTACTTGTTCATTTTAGACTTTGCACATTAGTTGTGGGAAAATGATTTAATGATCATTATTTTTAGTATAGTAGACAAGTAAAAACGTGAAATGATGAGAGTAGTTTTCATAGCAATTGAATTGAAGATATTGAATAAAATGGATTAGATTTAAGTTTTGTGCACGTTTGGATCATTAATATCGATAATTTCGAGATTAGATGATCTGTTTGGTTAGAAACATTAAATATTGATGCATGATTATGCATGATCTCTTAGATTTGGTTAATTAAAATATTGATGCTTGAATCTTAATTTTTTTTTACAAAAAATAAAAATCATTTATGGTAATTGATTTGTTTGCAAATGCAGAGAATGAAACAGATAATTTGGTTAATAAACATTTAGAAGACCAAACAAGTGTGGTAAATGACCAAGAGATGCAACTACCTCAAGAATGGACGTACTAAACATGTTGATCAATGATTGGTATAAATAATAATAATTGTCATATTTATTGGGAAGCAACTAATAAGGACAAGGGTGCATGTGAAGAATATTCATCAAATGTCAAATAATAATGGAATCTTATGTAGATATACATTATTTTATTAAAAATAAGTAATGATGTTGAAAGTGATGTGGCTTTCAATTTCACCAAGTGGTCAAGATGGATGATAATAACAAGTCGTAGGTTGTTGTTGTAGTTGTATTATACATACAAGATGTGGCTTGTTGCATAATTAGGATAATATTGTACTAATGGGAGGGATAAATATCTTATTTATGATGCCTAGTAGTAATAAAAATTGATTGGAGGTGTGATGTAATCCAATTCAAGAATGTAAAAAGGCAAGTGCAAATATAAGTTGTTCTTTTTATTGGTGTATGTATTGATTTTTTTTTCCCCTTTTAAGAAAGCAAGGACAAGAAACTAGTCCTATATAATTTGAACACGCAAATATCGGCTCATTCAAGGTGTTTGTAATTCAGGGATCTAAAACTGTTAAGTTACGATAATATATTGTGTTAAAAATGTTTAGAATATATTATTTATCACTTTGTGTATCAGTTTACTTGTATATACAATATTTTCTCTGATACATCCTCACTTGCACATGGTTGCGCCCCTATATATAAATGTGAGACTTATTTGTAGGGGTATCAAACGAGCGAATTGAATTGAAATTATAAATATTAAAATGGATCGATATAGATATCAGACTGAATCATGACCAGTCTAATTTTACTTTGGCTCAAATATGCTAAAAATTGGGTTGACTTATAATTTTAGCATGTTATTTAACTTTTATAATCGTAATTTGGACTATAACTTACAAAAATAATATAAAAGTTTTTAAAAAAAGATAGTACATAAATTATATATATATATAAAAAAAAGCTAGTAATTCATACCTATAATATAAAACATATATTAAGCTAAATTTATAAAATTCTAGACAAATTAAACGGGTTACCTAAGTACTAGTGTAAACCATGGTCCATTTCCACCGATGTGGGTCTCGAACGCATTGTCCTATTGAAATTGCCGATAGAGTAATTAAAGGAATGCCTGCCAGCTCTTTGCTGGTACAAATTAACTTTTAGCTATTGTACAGAGAGAATATTTGGGACAAATCTTGATTTTTGTGACCTCTTCTTATTCCAGACCTCAATTTTCCTCTATAAATTTAGATCATATAATGTGTTATATACTATATTTTTATTTTGTCATTTTACATGATAATACTTGTATATAAGTAAGTATTTTGTTGAATGTTAATTTCTAAAACAATATATATTCTGTAGCAAACTGTGATTGGTGCCTTTATATTAATGGAATCCTAGACAACTAGCTAGTTGCAAGCCATCAAGTGGTATGTTCATGATATACAAGCATTTGCTCAACCTAATATTGTCCATCATCAACCTAGTAATGATGGTGGTACAGTGATAAAGATTTTTATTATCGTAAGAAAAAATGTATAAGTATCTTTTAATTTATGTTCGAAATTTTAAAAACACATTTATATTATAATAAGATTATATTATTTTCCAAATTTATTTTTTTAGAAATAATTTTTTATCCTTTTTTAAAATACATGAAACTATCTTTTAGGTACAACATGTGTTAATCTTTTTTTCAGTGATAGTGCCACGAAAATTTGAGTCCTAATATTATAGGTATACAAAAATTGTATTGAGGATAAACCACATCGAAAAAATGCTATTGATTTTTGGTTATTGAGTTAATGATTTGTTTTTTTTAAAAAAAAAAATTTACTATCGGTTGGGATTTGTGTTTGAATACTGGACAAATCAATAATCCATTAAAAATGTAATTAACTACTTTAACCGTATATAAATATAAAATATTTATCATAATATCTTACTTATCTTTGTCTTCAATTAATTTTGAGTTTATAATTTCATCGTGTACAAAATATCAGAATCTAAAGTAATAATTACATTCCTCTTAATTTCTTTCTGTGCTATACTTATATAGTTCTTTTGATGTTAGTTATTATTATTTCTATTTTATAACTATTTATAAAGTTATATTATTTTCTTATCATGTCAAATTGTTGGAGAAGTCATATATTAATTTTATAAGTATTTTCTTATTCGTCACACTAAAAATCAAGTTGTTGATTTAAAAAAAAACAATAAATTAAAAATTGATTAAAGAAGTATCTTATTGATTTAGCGTATTTAAAATTGAAAATCAATAAATCGAACCAATAATACAAGAACCTAATCGAGCCAATCGATGCACACCTCTACATGATACAAGTTACCTTTGTTAAAAAAATATTTTAGCCGTTTCAATATAAAATTTTGCAATGTAAATCTAAATTTAGTTAAATTTTTATATAGATTCGAATTAAACATTATTAACAAGAGAGATGGATATTTTGCTGGTGAGACTCGATTTGACTAATAAATTAAGCTGAATTTGAATTAAAATAATAAATATATTAATTTATAAGAAATTATATATGTTAATAAATATTTTTCGAAGTTCATACCATTTGAATTTTCAAATAAAAATGCGACAACGGAGAATAAATCGAAGAACATAATACTAAGTTAATTCAATCCTATCTACGCTATAGGTTGGCTAATTTAAGTAACGTGTCGAAAAATTGTCCACAATTTTCTTTGGCCTTTTATTATTTATTTTATTTATCACATAATTTATAAAATTCAATTAAAGTTTTCACTTGCCTACAGATTGCATCACATGAGGCCTGAGAATTATGGTCAATGATAAAGCATCGATATTCCTAATTATCATTCTTTTAAGTCGGACTTTATGCATTATTCCTGACACTAGATACAAATTTTTATTTTATTTTATGTGATATAGATAAAATTTAAAGAGTTAATTAAATTATAATATAAATTTAAATACTTTAAGTTATTACTTATTGTAATTTGTAATATTTTATATAATTTTAAATAATATATGTTATTTTCCTTGTTCAAATATATATGATATAAATAGAATTTTAAGAGTCAATATATTGTTAATTATCGTGTGAAACCACACATGAGATCTCAAATCAATAAATAAACTTAAATTAATCAAAGACCTCTACTAATTAAAATACAAATTTTTAAAGTGAAAATCTCGTAAATCAATTAATAGATGTAGATGTCTTTAATTATCAAAATAATACTCCCTTCTTTCACTATTAATTATCATACTTTCCATTTTTAAAGTCAAATCATACAAAATTTTGATTAACCATTTTACAATATATTTTTTCATCATATTGAATGCAAAAAATTGCAATATAGTTTTGAGTATCTAAATTTTTAGTTTTAAATATCAAAGTTTGTAATTGAATTTAACTTTGAATGAAACTAGTCAAAAACTTTATAAAAGCGTAACATAAACCATAAAGTAAAAGAAAAAAAAAAGTTAAAAATTAAAACAAAAATAAAAATGATGTTGACAAGGTTGAACTCGAACTTTGGGGTTGAGATATGAAGCCTAATCCAGTAGGGCAAATAGCTGGGTATATACATAAGCCCAGAAGCATACATGTTGACATTCAGTTGTGTGCTTATTATCACTTATATATATATAATAATGTATATTCCTGACACATGAACAACATTACAACAAAAAAAATAATTAAAAATAACATATTCATTTGTGAAGAATATATGTATACTTAGATAGCGGAGTCCGTGTTAGCACGAGTCAAATATATATTATTTTTTATTTCAGTTTATATGATACGTATATATTAAAGAGTTAATTAAATTTTAATATTAATTTTAAATAATTTAAATTGTTAATTATTATTAACTATGGTAATTCTTAATGTCTTTTAAAATATTAAATTGCTAATTATTATAATATGATTTGTCATACTTTTTGCATAATTTTTAAATTATAGGGTTTATTTCTTTTTTCTCAGTTTATGTGATTTTAATAAAATTGTTCGATTCAAATAAACTAAAATTTATCTGAAATATTTATAGATGTTAATTACTGTAATTAGAGGCGGATCTAGGATTTGAAGGTCGGGGGTGCCTTAAGGTTCAAGTAAGTTAAAAGGTCTCCGATTGCTTTAATTTTTTGTTACAATTCAGGTTATTAATTTTTTTATTTTTATAAACAAATCGATCTGCATATACTAATATTTTATTTTAGATATTATGTAATCAGATAACTAAACAATTCAATTTTTATTTTCTTTTAGGAATTAGATGTCTTATTCGTTGAAACTCTAGAAAAAAATTTACAGTAAAATTTGAGCTTGTATAACATCTAATAAGAGTAAACATAATATATTCATCTTCCATCTCTTTATGTGTTGTTGAGATATATAGTTGGAAGGGTAAAAACAATTAAAAAATTTAGTTTCCACTCTATTCTTCTTACTAGCAAAAACGTCGGTTAGAGATCGAAAGAATCTTAAATAAAAAAAAAAACATTTGAACTTATGGTTCTAAAAAACTACGAGTTAAAGTAATTTTTATTTGACCCTTATAATCAGTACTCAAATGATATTTTTTTTACTAATTAGCTATCAATAAATTAATAATAGTGCAAACAAAGTAATAAAATTAAAAATTATTAGAAGGGGTAATTGCATTAATTAATAAAGAATAATAAATAAATAAAAAGAAAGGAGAAAAAAAAAGAAAAAAAGAACGGCAAAAAAGATCGAGATTGTAGTTGTGGTCGCGACTGGTTTGACCCAAGGTGACAAACTCTCTCCTTTGCCAATTGGGCTCTTCCACAGTACAATCAGTGGGTGGCAATATTTATACAATATTTTTTTTTGAGATCATTGAACGCCGCAACACCCCCACCCAGCAACGTAGATCCGCCCCTGACGGTAATTTGTCATGCTTTCTGAAATATTTGTAATTGTTAAATACTATAATTTGTCATACTTATTAAGTAATTTTAAAATAATATGTAGTTCTAGTTGTCTCAATTTAGTGGTCATCGTAAAATTGGGAATACCAATTAAATATTTTATATGTTTTTTTATATATTTTAAATATTTAAGTAATTAATTATTATAATTTATAATATTTTATACAATTTATTTAATATAGTAAAGAAAACAAACAAAACGAATTCATCATAAGAAAATTACCGAAGCATCCTTCAATACATCAATAATGAATCCCACTTTCTTTTTCTTTTTTTTAAAAAAGTGCATGTTTGGAGGATATTTTTGTCCAAAATGAAAATAGAAATACGTAAGCACAGTGACATCGAATCATAAAATATCCAAAAATACTGTCTATTTAATACTATAATTACAAGCTTAACCAAACGACAGAAATAATAGAATTATAATTTTGCCTGAGATATTTGACAATTAAAAGGACAATAACTATATTAAAATTAGATAGAAGCATACCAAATGGGTAAAACTAAATGATTGTGCTAATGTACACCGTAGCGTGCACCAATCACTAACGCAGTAATAATTGATATTTAAACTGATCACTATTTGGGTTGTTGGCATAACATAATACTCCCTCCGGTTCCAATTAGTCGTAGGATTACTCTTTGTGAGTATTCAAAATAATTAAATATTTAAAAGTTAAGATGGAGGGTTGGAATTTGGTTCATAGTGAACCGGCCTTAATGAACAAGGTAAGACGTGTACGCGATGGGAGAAAGTGCACTCTAAAGGGTAATTTAATTTTAATAGGAAAAAGATGATTTAAATATGTACCTGACTATTTCTTAATAGATTTACATGGACCTCACAAATTCACAATTACTATGAAATAAAAAGAGTTATTTTTCTATCGGAAAGGTCACAAAATGGATGTATTTTGCCGTTGAAAACTTGATGATTTTTTATTACGTTTGGGAATAAATGATCATAACGTCTAACTGTCAATACTAGCAATTTTGACGGGCAACATTTTGAAAATCTGCAAAGGAACATGTTATCAACACATAAGTGATAAAAAGAAGTTTTTTGGATACCGACCGATAAAAAAAAATGACTTATTATTGTAATGTTTACGATCAAACAAAACAATAATGAATTTTAAAAGTCATTTAACAATTAAGTTATAATAAGTTAATTTAGTATAGATAGCAAATATGTCGGGACTCGGAACTCCGGGACATATAAGGTACATATAAATTGGCTCGAATTTCTTTATTGTATCAAATAAATAAACAAAGAAAGTTCATTAAATTCTTCACAGTGAAAAAAACATAAACTGGTTTGAAGTAATGCCATTAAATTTTAAATTAGGCATGTTTGAAAATTATGATTTTCATTAATAGATTGAAAATAAAACAACGTTAAGGGTATATTAACAAAATATAATTTAAACTTCGTTATATACAGTAATTTTGAACTACTTGTCAAACCTATTTTTGCCACATCTACTTGAACGGAGACAAAAATTAATCCAAAAAAAAATAACAAAATTCTCGGTCGGATTGCTATAGGATATATATCCCATTCCCTCTAAAAACCACTCTTTACCATTCTGTGAGTATTCTTCCATTAGTAATTGTATCAGAAAACAAGGAATGGTACGGAGATTTGAGACAAAATTTAAAACTTTGCCAATGGGAAGCTTTTGGGATCTGAATAATTAGCACCCATTATGAGATCCTAAAGTCCCAATTGCTAAAAATCATTTATGGACCTGGCTTTAGATAGTCCAATGGGCCAGCCCTAAACTATCCACATACACATTAACAGGCCCTTCTTCTCTCTTTAAAAAGGTTAGGCCCCAAAATGATTTTCGGATTCAGGCCATATTCTACGATGACTATGAGATTCCCAAAATACTCGATCAGCATTTGAGAAAACGGACCAAAATTTAACTTTACGCCAAAAAGATGTGATTGTTAAGACACCCATTCTCTCATTTTTTGAAATGAAATTCAAGAAATAAAGGTTGTGTGTCAATGGAGAGGTTGATGATTTCAGTGCGAATTCTGTCATGTGATCAAGACGGCAAAGCTCGGTAATAGTTCCTACATTTTCTCGAAAAATTAGTAATACAAGAGTTTCTGTCAAACCATTGGAATGGTGAGGAATTCAAATTGCTTTAATTCGTGGTTGCTTCAGTTCAGCCAATTGGAGCCTCTGCCTGTAAACACCCTTTGACAACACATTGCCATTCTAAAGGTTAAACATCAGGATCTGAGGATGTTCTTCGAGGGATAGAATAAAATAAAATTGAAACTTGTTTCTAAACTAGATGGGCTAATCGTTTTGTTTTGTTATAGATGATGTGTTTTGATATTACTGTCATGCTTGCTAAAATTGAAATGAACCCCGAGTGAGCTGAACCTATATAGAGGATTCATGTAGCTGACCCCAGACTAATTTGGGATTTTGATGATGCTGATTGATTGATACCTGTAAAACGGAACACGGGATAGATTAAAATATAGATGGAATTGGTTTTAGTATTGTGGCTGACTGATGGTGTTTTGAATCTTGTTAGAGGTTCTTGATGTTTGGCATAATGCGAATGCTGTATGCTTTGATGTGGATAGCACTGTGTGCATAGACGAAGGCATTGATGAATTTGCGGAGTTTTGTGGTGCTGTAAAGGCTGTAGCGGAATGGACTGCTAGGTTAGCTGCTTTTCTGAATAATGGTTCTAATATAATGTTAAATGCCTTAGGATTGAATTCATATCCTATTTATCTTGTCTTTGACAGGGCAATGAATGGATCTGTTCATTTGGGGAAGAGCATTGGCAGCGTCTGCTTTCTCTTATAAACCCTTCATTATCCCCAACCTCCAGGATTTTCTTAAGAGATACTCCCCTCCACGGTAACATGTGCCTTTGATCACCTATGGCATAAAGGTTTTTTCCATTTGGGACTGCGTGAGTTCGATAACCGGCCAACCCTGAGTTGTGATTTACAAAGCTTTTGATTAGTCATGCTATATGGTCCCGGATATCAGTTTCTTTCTTCCATTTGAATTCTTAAAGCCTTCGTGCTTGACATGGTGCATATGTATCATAGCTCTCTGGTTTAACGAATCATGATTCAGGTTCTCGAAACAAATTGCTGGCATGTCCTAATTGGTACTAAAAATAGTGGTTAATAATTTCTATGAAGCAACCAATACATTTGGAAGCAGTTTGATACTATTTAAAATGCTAGGTGTTTCTTTCATAACCTTTGGAATTTTCTGTAGTCCTCTTCGGTAGTTCAGATGGCAATAGTAGTAGTCTCTAAAACAGTGGTGTGAACACGTGTCGGCACCACCAATTCTTTTTTTAAGGATCTTCAAAGGGATAGCAGATCATTCTAATGAGAGGCCCTAGCAACAGATGAGGAAGTTCATAGGCTCAAAGACTTAATATCTATGTCAATCGAAAGCAAATAACTGTTTACCAGTTAATATGATTTCCGAACTTCATTACTTTTATTATTTGAACATCTGTTTGTGTGAAAATAACACGACAATACAGTTTCGCGAATCAACTTTCAACATGTTCACTTAGCAAGCCTGTGCATCTCTACTTACTATAATCTCATAATATACGAATGCTAATTGGTAAATTCCTAAGAGAGAATTGTATAAATTAATTAAAGTGAAATAGACAATTTACTTTTATGATAAAACAAAGTTGATTCAAAAAGGTATCTGGACTAAATCCGTCAATGTCCTTACAATTTCTAAACAAATCAACTTTCATTATCACCATCCAAGTTTCATACCGGTGATTTTCCTTTGAGCTATCTGATTGCTTACCTTAGACAGCTTAAGTTGCTGAAATCTTTTCTGGTTTCTCTTGGGGGGCTAACTTTCCCTGGCATATTGATCTATTTGTCAAGAAAGCTGAAGGATACTATACTAAAGATGTTTATTCTGGTCTCTGGAGGTTTCGTTTTCGTCAAATGATCCAATGTACTGTTCCGCATTGATTGAATTGTTTAGTTTACGGTTAGTTTTATTTGTCTATCTTGCATTTTTGCATCCATATAGACATATCAAGGATAAGGTTGTGACTTCTACACCTCTTGTAACCATTAAGAAATTTCGAACTGTTCTCTGTGAGGTTTGAGCTTCTTTCTTGAGATTCTCCTATTCTTGAATCCTGAGTGCTATTGGCAATTTCTGAACTTCAATTTGCCAAAATGCTTTCTGGAAGGGTGGCAGTTAATCTTTTTGGTCATGTTCTAGTGTACATGCTGCCATATGTAAGAATAGCTTCCTTTCGAGAAAAATGGCTACCTTAATTAGTCATCATCCTATCTCCCCTATACGTTTTGTGTCCCTTTAACTGTGGCTTATCTGCAATTGTGGTGTATTGCTTTATATATTTGCTAACTATAATTCTTTCTGCAAAGCCCTGTGCTCAATCCTCGTAATACCACTTGAAAATATCTTTGCCAATCATATACTCTTTGGGAGCAACGGAGAATATGTTGGGTTTGATAAAAATGAGCCAACTTCTAGGCGTGGCGGAAAGGCTACTGCAGTTCACCAAATAAGAAAGGTTGGTGTTAGAACTGTTGGTGATATACTTGTTTATTTTAACACACTTTTTGAAGATGCTCATAAAACTAAACATGTTTCAGGCTCCCGGAATAACAAGTCACTATGATGATTGGCTGATGGTTGCCACATGATCCTTGAGGTAAGTAACTTAACATCACGCCAGACTCTTATTGCCCAAGTGAAATGATCACTGTTGTCTATCCGTTTTGAAATTTTGGCAAACACAAGTCTGCAACTCTAGTTTTCATCAGTATCTATCTTTGTTGTTTCTAGACGCTGTTTAAACATTTTTATCTCCTTTTCTGTTGGAGTCTCGTATTCCAGGTGGGCGGACTTGTGTTATGTTGTCTGTATGGCGAATTCAACTACGGAATTCGTTCAATGCTAACAGCTGATTGGTTGGTGTTTAATTTTAAGGACTTGATTAATTCATTGGTGTAATGTGCTATTGCATCTATACTCTTCCACCTCTATTTTGTTTGTGAAGGCTTATGCAGCATTAAATTTCTGTGTTGATGTCATTTCGTTTAGGTAGCAGAAAATACCTTACTAAAAAAGGTCATATCGATTGGCAGTTTAGCTCTTGTTTAAGAGATTGCCGAAAATGGACCAGAAAACATTATTAGTATAATACATTTTTTCAGCACCTAGACCTATTCTCAGGAAAATACATCAAACCAATACATAACACTAGTAAAACCGACTCAGCAGCAAAAGACACGACGAAAATAAGGTAAAACTCAAAATCTATCGCAGAGTAACACGTTCTGACTTAATACATAAGTTTTTGTCCCATCCGAGCATTTAATTTAACCAGAGATCTCAATGGACTTGCCTCATTTATCTCTCCCCTCCCTCCTTTGTAATAGCAGTAAACATAAAGCACTCCTTCTCCATAGACGGCGCGTTAATTTGATCCATCTTTGTCATTCTCCTGAAATGTCCTAAACTCCTCATGAAGTTCCGCAACTGCTTCGCTCCACGCGATGCCACTTATGCATTCTTTCTTATCTTCCTTCTCCACGGTTCCTCTCTCCGCTGTCGAAACCCCTATCCTCCTCGACTTCCACGTTGACTTTCCCTCTCTTTCTTAAATCCCTGGAAGATCAGCCTTGAACAATGAGCCTTCTGGTAAGTTTCCTTCCAGTCTATCCTAGTGATTGGTCCAGAATGCATGAGGTCTCTTCCCCTAAATTGTACCCTGAGGTAAGTCTAATTCCTGACTGATCAAATACGTCAATTGAAAAATGGATCGAACATGCTTGCTTACTTATCGTCGATCGCCGAAAATATTCTGTATCAGAGACAGTTTTCAGTGATCATTTTTTGAGAATTTTCAAATGTTTTTTGCATTTCATTATTGATGGTTTATTGAAGAGGAGGTTGGTAGTTTTTTAGGGATAGCTCATATAGAGGAGTTTTTCGGCAGTTTCCTTCTCCATTACTCTACTGATCCACATAGACTATTTCTAGAGCTAAGATATGGATATTTAATCCAAAAAGCAGATGTGGATAAGTTTCTGATAGGCCATCACACGACTAAATTCCATTGGGCTTGTTTAGTCCGGCTTGGGTTCTTTACAACGGCCCACAATCTGCTATTCTTCTCTAGCATTTTCTGCGATCCTTCCTAAGATAATATGAAGAGAATTATATATAGCGAAACACAATCTCAAGGAGACTTCCCGTGACCAAAAGATCACATCAATGATTTCTTGGCAACGTTAATATCAACTATATTCCAGTAATAGCTAAACAAAAGCCATATCCAAATTTTGAAGGGTGGAAAACACAATTCAAGGCCACATAAAGGGTTTATTATATATATACATATGTTATTATATCAACTTAATTCATCTCATATTGTAATGGACAAATAAAAAATATAAGGACATTGCACATATATAAATCATAATTAATTAGATCAACCAGTTAAATTACAAATATATTTAATCATGATTATATCTTTGTACATCGTGCTGATATTCACTTTACTATCTTGTCAACATTTCAATCTATATTTTTTGTTAGGGCAAGAGAGAACTGCTCGCAGGGCTATCCTTTGATGCGCAAACATTGGTAAAATCCTCCACTCCTATGTTATTAGCTATCGCAAAATTTGTTTAATCTATAATAACGAAGTTATAGCTGCTTATTATTCGTATTCATTACCGCAATTAATTTTTGGGTACAAATCTTAGATTTATATGGAAGAACCACATGAATTATAATCTATTTTTACCAATGCAAGTATTTTTCCCATAATGTCAAAATACTTAGAATACTGTGTACACTGAGTTTCCACATAATTAATCCGTAATCTGTAGCTTAGTAATATTCCCTAACGTAAGGTCATGTGTTAACGATAACATTGTTTGTAGCAAAACTGCTGTATTATTATTTGTAGCTAAATACTACTACTTAAAATCTTCCTTCCTATAAATCACTTATCATTATACAAATAATTTAATGTTAAACGGTCACTATGAAACGAACTGAACTTGATTTATGTGTATTGTTTTATATTGGATTTGGGTATTAAACCCAAATGAGCTTGTAACTGTATACTCTTGATTTGATATTATAAGAAGGGCCTGCTAAAGTTTTATTAGAAAAAGTTCTCCTACATAGAACTTCTGGTATTTGCTCCCTCCGTTTTAATTTACGTGTATTCGACTTCACAGAGATTTTTCAGAAAAGTTTTTTAAATTATACAAAGATGTCAACATTTTTTTTAAGGACAGACAAGGAAGAAAGCATGCACTTAAATTAAGACTGAAGTCATTAGTATGCACAGAGGGCGCAAAACTAAACTTCATTGTGTACCTTCGTAGTAAATTGTTTGTCAAATTGTTTTGTCTTTTGAGCATGGAAATCAAATTTGAATAGTTCATATTTTTCCTATCAATCATAATTCAATAGTGCTCATTTAGTTGGTAATAACAATATTCGTACATATTTCGTGGATAGTTTAAGTTGATATGCAAGGTAAATTTTTATTACAGAAGAAGATAAATGAATATGTTTAATTATCAGAAATAACATAAAAGAGGAAGTTGGAGCAGAATGCAAAAGGTGACTGCGTATTTCATAATTTTTTTGAACATAAGAACGAGACACTCGAACATTTGAATACAAAGAACAACAACTTCAACTATTGATTTGACTCATAACATCATATACTACCACTTCATAACAAATGAAGTTTTTAAACCGAGATTTCAATAACTTGCCATCAGCCTTTCACTTCTTTCCTTTGGAACAGTGACAGTCAGCACTCGCATTCTCCATAGAAGCCTTACTTGATCCATCTTGCGTTCTCCTCCGCCAAGTCTAAATCTGCCTACATGAATTTACCACTGCTGGCGTTTCACACACGATGCCAAGTATCGTTCTATTCTTCTTTTCATTCATCCACGTTCCCTCTCTCGCTATGAATTTGTGAAGAACAATACCGATCTTACATATGATCTCCCTTTCACTTCCTCCTTCTTACGCTCCTGGAATATCGCCTTGAACACAGTGAGTCCTCCTGGAGGTCCTCCAATCGATTCGAGTGTGTAGCAAATGTAACAAGGTTCTGCCCTGAATTGGGTACACCTGGAAAGCCTAATATCCCTAAAATGTGAATTCAAATAGACGTGTCAATGAAATGGAGCGAACATGCCACCTAGCTTTCGTCGTCGCCGAAGATTTGGGGATCAGGATAGCCATTTTGCAGTTAGCTTTTTGTGAAGAAATATATCTCTTCTGGTGTTTGCTTACTTTCAATTTTGATGGTTGATGGAAGAGGAGATCGTAGTTATTTTATAGCTTTCATTAGAGGAGTATTTAGGCGCCTTCTTTCCCTCCCACACTTCTACTATTAATCCCTTTTAGACATTTCTTATGAGCACTAGTAGATTTTTCGGTGAATCTTCTGGATTAGGCACTTTACAGATTACAAACTGAGTTATGGAAATTGGGCTTCCACTGGCCCAAGGACTTTGTTCATTACAACGGCCCATTAACTTTCTTTGTTTTCTAAGATGGGCTAAACTATTGCACAAGTGCACGTCACACATCCATATCATGGCAACGTTTTATAAGATGGAAGTGAAAAAATTACAGTAAATGTGTGCTACTTTTGTAACAACGAAAGCGCTGGCTATAGTTCAATATATATGAATTTGGACTAATGCATATAACTCTTTTGTTATGTGCAAATTGACAAGGACCTAAGTTTTTTGACTTTATAATACCTAACATTCTCAATTATTTCAGAAAAATCTAAGGTTCAATAAAGTAAGCAGTAAACGAACAAATAAGAGTTATGGTAGAGTAGTAAGTACTCCTTCGTGCTTAATCAAGAAATTTTTAGTTTGAGTCGTCTTTGTCAGAGAGCATTTTGATTGAAAAAAAAACGTAAGTACTAAAACATAGTTAAAAGTGTTGTATCTTAATGTATGTATAATTAGCTACTAGGTTTCTTAGTTCACTGTTTATTTCATATTGTAAAAAAAGAAGAAGTGACAATCTCTATCAATAAGAGTGTGCAAAGTTAGCTATTAGGATCGGTGTCCACCATAAGGTATGTATAGTCCATTTCCCCATTAATTTGTTTGTTAGTTCCTTTATTAAATACTATTACTGATGTTGGAAAATAGACAATTTCTCACTATAGAATAAATAATGATAACTAAAGTTATCAAAACAGAAAATTAATGTTGTTAAATAAGATTTTATTTTGTGTAAAGTCAAACCTCAATTAAAACTATCACATTTTATGTGAATTATGAATTCCTCGTCAACTTCATTGTGTAAAGTTTCCAAGAACTTTGCGAACCAAACATTAATAAAAATTAAATTCTTTTGACTACATCAACCCCATGATTTCTTACCAAGATCATATGATATATCAAGTCCTAATACAATTTTAGCTAAACCAAAAAACATTATCTAAGTTGAAAAGAAATGGATAAGTGGGAAACAAAACAAACTCCAGTAGAATTGTACTTGAGTTCCCTTGTCATGTTCAAGGTCACATAAACCCAATGTTTGAATTAGCCTCGCTTCTTTACTCAAAGGGTTTTTCTATTACATTTGCTCACTCCCAATTTAACTTTCCAAATCCATAAACATCCTTGTGTCTCGTTGTTGCTCTTTTCGTTCCATAACCACAATGATCTCTCTCAATTTCAAGCCTCTTCTTCTAATTTTATAGCATTATTGCTAGCTCTTAATGATAACATCGCGATGCCTCTTCGAGAGATATTGGTTCATCAACAACAACAAAATGATGAGATTTTGTGCATTATTTATGATTCTATTATGTATAAAGTAGCAGAAGTGGCTAACAATCTTAAGCTTCCTAGTATCATTTTGGAAACTAGCAGTGCTAGCCTTTTTTGGACTCTGCTGGCTAGTAATTACCAACAACAGACGTGAATCTGAGGGTTATTTTCCATTAAAAAAAGGTTCCCTTAATTCACTTGTTCGATGTAGAACGGAGCAGGATTTTCATTTGTTTTTAAAGATAGAGTTTATTATGATGATGATGTTATACACAATTCCTCATACAATGCTAGCCTTTTTTTGGACTATACCAATTGGTTCTTTTTTTAATGCTTTTCACACAGACTCAATTGCCGAAGACTTTGTGCCCGGACTTGATCCACTCAGGTTCAAAGATCTTCCCATTTTCAATTTCTCAAATGTTGATGATTTGTTACGTTTGATTAAGACTACATCAGACATCAGAACATCCTCAGCCATAATTTGGAACACAACAGAGTGTCTTGAACAACCAAACCTAGAAAAACTCAAACAACATTACCAGATACCATGTTTTCCAGTAGGTTCCCAATGCAACAATCGACTAAGGTAACAGATTTAATTTCTCGACAACTATCCTTAACAACAGAAGTACAGAAATTCTAATGTGGCTAGATAAGTGCAAGTTGCACAAATCCAGTCCTACTATGTCAGCATATGGAAGTTTAGCCAATTACTGAGAGAGGAAGTACCTACAATAAGCTTGGTGATTATTGTATAAGTAATCAACATTTTTTTGGGTCATATCGAATCCGGATTCAATCACTGGAATGATTCGCAATCAGTGTTCATGAGAAAATTTTTGAAAAAGCTAATTGAAAAGAGGTTATATGTGGAATGGGCAACCACAAAAGGAAGTTTGGGACATTTTGCAATCGGAGGTTTTTTGAGTCATTGTTGATGGAAATTCACTCTGGAGAAGTAATTTGTGAAGTGGTTTCCATTGACTAGTTAGGAGGCCTTGTTTTGGATCAAAATATGATTCGAGTAGCGTGAGTTATGTTTGGAAGGGGGGATTGACTATAGAGAATGATTGGAGGAGGGGAAATGAAAGAGTGTGAGGAAACTAATGGTGAGTGATGAAGGGGAGGAGATTAGGCAAAGAGCTATGGATTTGAAATTGGAAATAGAGAATAGTGTTGCTGAAAATGGTTCTTCTTATAAGTGCTTGGATGATTTGGTGAAGTTTCTATTGTCACTTTGATTGCAAAGACACATAATGTACTTGCGTGTTAATTATAGTAATGTGTGTTTTAGCATGTCCGCAAACAACTGCTCTTTGTTACGTAAGTTGATGGTGTCGTAAACTTGTTAAGTAAGGTGATGGTGTCAGTAAACAGATTCCTAAATTTGTTGGGTTTTTTTCTTCAGATTTTTCAACTACGTCATTTCCTATTAAATTATTAAACCACTGTCACCAATGGTTCTTTTATCAAATGTTGACGTTTATATTTGAAATTGGTTGTTTTCTATGTAAAATTCTTCAATTGTGTTCATATTAATAATGCTTTTGGGATTGAAGGAATGAAGACAATTGGTGTGCATTAGTCTCACTCTGTTCTAAATGTGTTCATTGACACTTGAAGTAAACACCCTAGTTTTACTCACTTGATTTTCTTTCTTTGGTTTGATAAACTGTAGTTATCATATTTATTTATAGTGAGAAATGTCTATTTTCCAACACCTGTTATCAGTATTTACAAGGACTAATAACAAATTACATGGGTTAAGAAGGCAACACCACCCTTATTGTCAGTGACCATCCAATAGCTATTTGCAACAACCTCTTAATAGAGATTTCACTTTTTTTACGATCTGAAATAAATAGTGACTAGCGAAACCCAGTAGCTAAATTATACAACATTCCAGATACAAATATATTTTAACTATCTGTTTTAGTCCACTTGCCTTATTTTTTTCCCAAATCACAATGCTCTCTGACAAAGCAACACTCTCATACCACCTACAAGAAATCTCAATAAAAAACTTCTTGATTAAGCACAAAGGAATACTTACTACTCTACCATAACTCTTATTGGTTGGTTTACTACTTACTTTATTGAACCTTAGAGTTTTCTGAAATAATTGAGAATGTTAGGTTACTTATAAGGTCAAAAATGTCCTTGTATTTGCAAAAAGAGCTATCTTTGCATTTAGTCCAAAGTTTATATATCAACTATAGCTTTTATCGTTACAAAAGTAGCATACATTTAATTTAATTTTTTCACTTCCATCCCTCCTTTTTTAAAATAAAAAAAAAAAAAGTTGTCCATGATATAGTGGTGATCGTGCTAAATTTGCGTAATATTTTGGCCCTCTTTCGTAAAACAAAGAAAGTTAATGGGCCTGTAATTACAAAGTCCTTGTGCCGTGGAAGCCCAATTTCCATTACTCAGTTTGGTAATCACAAAGGCTTCTCGACATCTTCCTTCTGGAAACAATCTAGCTAGAGGCTCTAGATATGCTCCAAGTGGATAATAGTATGAAGTGTGGAGTAAAGTGGCAAACACGCCTCTAACATTTTATAAATACTACAATTCTCCTCTTTCCATCAACCATCAAAAATTGACAAGCAAGCAAACACAGAACTTTCTTTTCTGGCAAAAGCTCACTAAAATGTCTCTGATGCCCCAAGAATTTCGCGACCGACGATGCAGTATGCATGTCATCGCAATCCATTTTCAATTGACGTATTTGATCCATTTAGGGAATTAGGGCTTCCAGGTAGCAATTCAGGGGAGACCTCTGCGTTTGCTTAACCATTCGAAATCGATTGGAGAGAAAACTTCCCCCCAGAAGCTCATGTGTTTCAAGGACTGAATCTTTCCTGGGCTTAAGAAGGAGGAAGTGAAAGTGGAGATCGAAGAAGATAGGGTTCTTCAGATCAGCGGCGAGAGGAACGTGGAGAAAGAAGATAAGAACGATACTTGGCATCGTGTGGAACGCAGCAGTGGAAAATTCATGAGGAGATTTAGACTTCCGGAGAACGCAAAGATGGATCAAGTTAAGGCTTCTATGGAGAATGGAGTGCTGACTGTCACTGTTCCAAAGGAAGAAGTGAAGAAGGCTGATGTCAAGTCAATTGAAATCTCTGGTTAAAACTTCATTTGTTTGTTAAGTTGTAGTATATGATGTATGAGCAAATAATCAGTTGGATATTTGAAGTTGTTGTGTCTTTGTATTTAAGTGTTTGAGTTGTCTCTGTTTCTTATGTTCAAAATATGAAATACTAGTCCTTTTGATTCTGTTCCAAATTCCTTTTTTATGTTATTTCTGATAATTAAACATTATTCATCTTATCTTTCTCTAAATTGAAAAAATTACAACTTGCATAAACTTACACTACATTAAATATTTACGGATATTTTATTCGTAACGAAATAATTCTATTGAATTATGAATTTCGATAGGAACATGAACTTCAATGTGAATTCCATCTCCAAATGACAAACAGGAGCTACGGCAATGAAGTTTGCGCCCTCTGTTCATACTAATGACCTTCAGCTTAAAATTTTAAGTGCATGGCTTTCTTCTCGTCTGTCTTAAAAAAAGTGGGCCACTTCGTATCTCTGTGAAATCGTATCGTATAACTGACATAATATATAAAAACTTCTCGAAAATTTTTTTGTGAAGTCGTGAATATGCTCGTAAATTATATATCAAATTCACAAGAGTATACAGTTACCTAGTTCCTTTGGATTTAATACCCCAATCCAATCTAACAACAAAAAACAGAATCAAGTTCGTCATACTTGACGTAAAACAATTATTGTATTTTTTATTTATATGATTCTTATTTATTGTATATGTATTTTCTCCTGTGCTTTTTTTCAGTACACATACATGAGATGAATTAATTGATATAATAAATATCTATATAATGAAACAAAACCCTTTTTGGAATAAGACAAGTGAGGCCTAATTCTTTTTTATGTGACCTTGACTTTGGTGTTTTCCACCTGGGTCAAACACATTGGATATGACTTTTGTTTGAGGCTATTATTTGGACTTTACAGTTGATATTATCGTGGGCAAGAAATCATGAGTGTGACTTTTGGTCACAGAAATCTTTTTGAATTGTGTTTCGCTATTATATTTCCTTCCTATTATCTTAGGAAGGATCCGCAGAAAATAGCAGATAAAGAAGAAAGCTGGTTGAATTGAGCCGACTAAAACAAGCCCAATTTGGATATTTCAGTTGTGTGATGGGCCTGTCCAGAAACTTCTCCACATCTGCTTTATGGAATATCTAACTTATGCTCTATGCAATGTCTCTTCGCTGTGATAGTAGAAGTCGGAGGGAGAAACTGCTAACACTCCTCTATGAAGCTATAAATCAGCTACCACCTCCTCTTCAATCAACCATCAAAGCAAAAAAAAAAACAGAGGAAAATTTTAAAAAAGCTCACTGAAAATGTCTCTGATCCCAAGAATTTTTGGCGATCGACGAAGCAGCAGCATGTTCGATCCATTTTCGATTGACGTATTTGATCCATTCAGGGAATTAGGCTTCCCAGGTACCAATTCACGGGAGACCTCTGCATTTGCCAACACACGAATCGACTGGAAGGAAACTCCAGAAGCTCATGTGTTCAAGGCTGATCTTCCGGGGCTTAAGAAGGAGGAAGTCAAAGTGGAAGTCGAGGAGGATAGGGTTCTTCAGATCAGCGGAGAGAGGAACGTGGAGAAAGAAGATAAGAATGATAAGTGGCATCGCGTGGAGCGAAGCAGCGGGAAATTCATGAGGAGATTTAGACTTCCGGAGAATGCAAAGATGGATCAGTTAGGCTTCAATGAGAATGGAGTGCGTCTGTTTTTTTTACAGTTCCGAAGGAAGAATGAAAGAAGCCTGATGTGAATCCCATTGAATCTTCTGGTCTAACAAATAATTTGTGAATTAAGTTGATGTGTATGCTTCAAATAAATAACTGAGTTTGTTGTGTCCTGTTAAGATTTGAAGTTGCTCTGTTTTCTATCGAAGTCTTGAGTCGGTCTTTGTTCTCCTCTTATGGCGTGTTTGTACTTTTCCAGTTTCACCTGAAATGAAAAATTTGTCTTTTTTTTTTTACTGTAAGTTGTTATTTCATATGTACAAACTTCAAAATAAGAATTTAGCAATCTGGTTTTTTATATATTAATTAAAAGGAATTTTATAAAAGCAAATTTTTTAAGAAAAATAAAAAATTGTCGACACAGATCAAAAACAATGATTTTGCTAGTCCGCTCCATATAGTCTTTTAGACTTTTTGGAATTTCAACTGCAGGCATAGCGAGCCTCTCACTTTTATAAAAAATAAATTATTTTTTGTAAATGAAGATAAATTAGAAAATGACAGACATTTCACTTAGATTTTCTTACTACCATTATTCTTATTATTAGTTTGTACAACTTCTCAAAAACAACATTCATTTTTCGCCGCATCAGTTATGTTTTTTTTTTTTTTTTATAATGCATCAACTTAATTATCTTATATTATATTAGTGTATTATGTATACTAATTTATATTAATAATGTGATTACTATAAAATATAAATATATTTTAATTTAAACGATTAATGTATCTGACATATCAAATTAGATATTAGGTTGATATTATTATATCAGTCTAAGGATTTCTATCTTATTAAAAAAAATATAACAACAAAGGATATATTTATAATTACAAGAAAAAATATCTATTTTAAAGGAAAATTGTACATAAAGGTAAACTAATAATCCTAAATACCTAGAGTAGTTAAAAAAAGGGTTTGATTTATTGTGCTCCATAGCAACGTTAGCCAAAGTTTGCGACGCCCTCTCCAAAAATCTCTCGCTCGTCACTCTCCCTCTGCTTGCCTCTCTCGCTTTATTATATACACAAAGTGTATAAAATTCTGTTCTTTTGGGTATAAACTAGAGAAAATGTATAAACACATTGCAAACCATATATTTTCGTGGTATACACTTCCTTATAAATATTATTAAACCGATTTACAAACAGTCATTACTAGTTACTTATTCAATTGCGAACTAATTGCAAATTTTGTATACAAACTTATTACTGAGAAAAAGGCCAACGAATTATACAATTGCAGTGAATACATTTTTTCTAACTTATACAACAGAAGTGTATATATTGTGTTTCTGTTTTGTTGTGTAAAAAGTCGAGGGAGAAACAACTTATATTTTCTTGCTATACATCACACTGATAATTATTCAATATACTACATTTTAATTCGATTCAATTGTATGCAAAGCAATATTTTTATAACAATAATTTCAGCAAATATAGGCAGGCGAATTATAATAATTGTGGCATTATACAATTGTGCAGTTATAATTCAGATTAGATATTATACAATTGCAGCGAAATGTGCCAGCAAATTACATACAATTGTATATGTATGCAATTTACATTTTATATTTGCTATGGAGCGGCAATTATATTTAACTTTGTTATATAGCCTTATAATATAAATTTGTTGTTTGCTATAACGCAAAGTTACCATTTTATATCTTTTGGGCCAAATTAGAGTAGGTAGCGTCGCGCCGCAATGGCCTTTACGGGCCAGAACAATGGAGTTTCCATTACAACATATTTAGCTTTTTGTCTTCTACAATAACACCTGAAAATTCTCTCTTAAATATAACTCTACTTTCTCCTCACTGCAGCAGCAAGGGCTAAACATGAAAGCCTTGTTTATTTTTATTTTTTCTTGACAAATATTGCTTATCTTTGATTGTAAGTTATTGAAAACTGGATTATGGGATCTATGATTAGACATTTTGCAAACAATGCATATATATGTCTACTAGATTCATCTTTTTTTTTCCCCTTCAAATAGTTTGTTTTTAATTCTTCATGGATGATGGTGTGCAAGAATGATGAAGAAATCATTCGGATTCCACTGATTTTATGTGATTACCCCACCAGCTACCCCATGACTTCACAGATTCCCTTTTTCAAATTTTAATTTTATATGGATTTGGAATTTGATAATTGGAAACAAAAAGGGCCTGTGATGTAAGTAAATATTTGCTACTCTTGATGGAAATTTAAATTTCCATCTGATGATTCTCTATCCACCAAGATCTCTGAGGCCTTGTTCTTAAATCTTATATCTTTTTAAAATAATTTTTAAATTGTTCTGTTCTTTTATCCGGTTATCGTTAAAATGTTACCATCTTTATATACTTTTCCCTCTTTTTTTTATCCTGTTTAAATTTGTCATATATCTTTCTTATAGTCTTTTTCACTTAAATGGATCCAAATCGTATAATGATTAGTATTTGCTTGTTTTGATGCTTTAAAATTACACTACGCATATACAGCACATAGATGTAACATTATTTCAACTTCGCAGGATTACGATACCAAGATTCATCTTATGGTACCATATATATTGAATAATCAATGTTATTACTTTGGTATTATGATTATTTGATATTTGATATTTTATTTTTTAAATACCTCTGCATAATATCTCTACATGGATAGTGCTTTAGTAATCTATGTTAATTTAGAGATTAGATATTCGAATAATTGATCGACTAAAAATCAAGACTAAACCAATTAATTATAAAATAACTCGTTCATTTTAAAACAATTTACTATTATTATGTTCCCCATATATTTTTTAATTTCTTCTAAATTTTCTCTCCTAATTAGTCTGAATTTCAAATATTTCATTATTTTGCTCCCAATGTGGCTTTAAAAATTTTAGGTACCGTCAGAACAATTTTATATTAAATTTTTATCTATATGTTTTTTCAATTTTACAAGTTATCTTTGAGTCAATTCATTATTTACAGAGTTCTTAATTATGCAATTGAATAATCATTCTTTTCCTCGCGTTCTAACATAAGATTTTGGAGAGGTTTCAGGTTCATATGGTAAAATTTCAATGCAGTAAGACAGTAGTTTGGCTTTAATTGTGAAAAAATATCCAAATTGGATTTGAAGGGAAATTATTTGTAACATCGAAGCAACTAACTCAAGAATTGTGGAGTACTAGTTTTCCCCAATCTAATTGGATCATTTTCAAAAAAATTTCAATTTGGATCTGATTCTTTTACTTAGGCTTTGGATTTTTGGCACATTCATGAACCTGCAAGGGCCTGCCCATTCCAACCCAAGGAAAAGAATGGTTTTGTTCAACAATATTTTAGCCATGCTAATGTATACCTCTTGCCAATCTTTTAGATCTCTTGATGGATGATAAATTGATATGAATAATAATTTGAAAAAATAATAATTAAATTAATAGATTTAGACCAAGTTTTGGTGATTAAAAGTTATCAAAGATAGAAATGAAATAAAATGAATATCTTCAATTTTACTTACACAATTTCGTGTGACCCATTAATATTAAATTATTCAAAATCATAGTTACTCAAAATATATAAATGAATTGTTCGGTCTGTTGTTCTTATACATGATCTTGACCTACCATTTGCTTAAATTTGGTGCATGTATAATGTGCCCTTAAAATAAGGACACAGTAAGTTTATCATATGGGCCTGTTGAAGCCCCAATTTGCATAGGTCACTTGTATATCTGTGATGTGGCCAGCGGATTCTTGTCCAAGTTCTCGACATCACCTTAATGAAGTATCTCTCTACTTGGCTCTAGAATGGTCTCATTGATGGTAAGAACGAACTTCTAACACTTCCTAGGAAGTCTATAAATAACATCCAATCCTTATCAATCACCAT